>CM061491.1:15000-227500 GCA_030867185.1 Tagetes erecta | reverse complement strand
TGTAGCTTAATTTGTTAATGAAAAAGTTTACGTACGTATAAAATAAAAAGTAAAGAAACACAACACGTACAAGAAAACTTATCAACAAAACATTCAAACTTATATAATTAAAGCTAGCTAGTAATTAAAGAAACACAACAAATTAAAAGCTAGCTAGCGCATAAAGACTAGTAGACTACTATAAATGCATTACATAACTTAATTGGTACGATAAATGAATACTTAATTTTTTTTGAACGGCGACTTTTAATTTTTGCAACCATTTGGTCGCATCCCCGCAATGAGAAACCCACCACCCCACTCCGGTCAATATGTTGTCTTAACCGATCCCACTTGACGTCGGAATTTGGCTAGGCGTTTAACCGGGAAACCAATGGGGTTTTTCCTGGAAAATCTCACAGGCAGGGAGGTTAGAACCCTGGACCACCACTGTAAAACCGGGTGTCCTCAACCAGCTATGCTGGAATCATTAGACAAATGAATACTTAATTAATATGCACAATATATGTAATAACAAAAACAACAATACGAAATTCATCGTTATCCAAGCTATAATTACCATATGTGTCCCAATTAAGTTGTAATCAAAGATCGATATTTAATTGTTGACACAATATTATACTATCACTAATATTTACAAATGGATAACATATTAAAGCTAGAACGTACGTACAATTGTTTATGCCAAAGACATACACAACATATATAATTTTAGGAACCAAATTGATATATGATCATGTAGACAAAAAATACCTCGATCATCTAGGTCTGTCTTCAGATTGTACGTACGTACGTACATGATTTTTAAGGATGATAACATTCACTGCACTTGTTTTTGTATAAAAAATGAATTCAAGGAAAAACTAACGTACTACTTCTTTAAACAACTTGGGTGATCATTCGTCTTCGATCTATTTCATAGCAAAGTCAATGATGGCTACACAACCTAGCTAGCTTTTTAAACATGATGGCCGGCATCTAGAAAATTGACACACTGGAAATTGAGAGATATATTGAAGAACGGAGAAACCTGCAGCCAGGAGACTATGTATGTATTGACAGAAACTAGATGAATTAAGGTTCAGTGAAAGAGAAACGTGAAGAGAAAAATTAATGGTCGGGGATTAAATTAAGGTTTATAAAGGATCCGATGTGATAAAAAAGTGGGTCAATCCAGGGATCTACAAATTTTCGTCGATGATGAGTCGGAATGGGTTCCCCTAAGATGCATGGTGATATTATGGTTATGTTATTTTGGTGACTGTTTTTTGAGCATAATGTTTGTAGGCGATATGATGATGATGAAATCATTGAAGAAATCGTTTTTTTTTTGTGTGGCAACCGTTATGGTATACAACCACAGTAATTTAATAATTACGAGCCTTTAAAATGCTTGAAAATAAACTAATTAACAATTTGTTACATTCAACAATCTGAGTTTTAAACCATCACAATCAAGGAAGCGTCGTGAAAAATGCTATAACTTGAACAAATATTATTAAAATAGTTTTTTAAATTGACATTTCGCGAAAAGCGTAACCATTAGTAATTACAAGAGAACATGTGTCGCTGCAACGGATGATCAATTGTGTCACCATATCACGTAACCAAAACCTAGCTATTTAGTAAGAAAAAAATATTAAAATAACTGATAACCTAGCTATATAGTTATGAGGACTTTGAGATCTCTTTTAGTGTCATGAATAAAAAGAATTATCATATATATATAGTACGTTTTCACAAAAGAAAGAACACTTATAAAACTATTTTTAAAATAAAGAAAACCAAAAGTGAGTATAAAAAATCTAAATATTCGTAAAATTATTAGATATGATTAGAACACTTATAAAACTTTAATGATTTTAGAAATACATTTATGTAACATTTTCTCTTATATAAATATTTAACATTCTAAACATCTCAACTTACACACAACCAATAATTGTTTATACATACATATATATATATATATATATATATATATATATATATATATATATATATATATATATATATATATATATATATATATATATTGGGGATTTTCTAAAAAGGCTCAAAACTCTAAGAAGTGTAGGAAGCAATCAACAACAAGCACGTGGCAATGAGAGAAAAAAAACACGGAGGGGCATCTTCGTCATTTATACGCGCGATGCTGAGATGTTCAGTTATGGTGTTTTTTTGGTGCGATGCTGAGATGTTCAGTTATGGTGTTTTTTCACAGCGCGATGCTGAGATGTTCAGTTATGGTGTTTATTTGGCGCGATGCTGAGATGTTCAGTTATGGTGTTTTTTCACAGCGCGATGCTGAGATGTTCAGTTATGGTGTTTTATCACAGCGCGATGCTGAGATGTTCAGTTATGGTGTTTTATCACAGCGCGATGCTGAGATGTTTAGTTATGGTGTTTTTTATATGCATGTTGAAAACGCACAATGACTAATCTACCCCGGAAACCTTATCGCACGTCATTAAAAACATCATAATATTAACAATATTGCCACCGCGTTAATCTTGACCGTAAACACCCTAAATCTAACGTCCCAGATCGCTTCTTAGTCTTTTTAGAGTTTTAGCCATTTGTAGAAAATCCCTCCCCTATATATATATATATATTAAGAAATGTTAATCATAAGCAATCTTCATCCTCCATTTTCTATTTTACATATTGTTTATTTTAGATCACATAAACTACTTGAAGCATAACTGCAACTTTGTATCAAAGGGTAACTAGCTAGAAACATACGGTAAAAGGTTATGGAGGAATTTGGTTCATAAGGTAAATCTGGATAGACCTACTTTGTGACCAAATCTTTTGACATCGTCTTGAACTTGTTGTCTAAACTCTCCAAAACTAAAACTTCTATAAGTACTTGAACTCCCACCACAACTTGATTCTATCATTGTTTCGTTAGATGGACACAAAAAATATGCTACTGAAAACCTCTCAAAGTGCTTATTAGCGTTCACACGATGCTCCACGCTCTTATAAACATCATTACTCCATGCCTGCAAATATACAAATTCCATTAAAAACCACACACACACACACTTTAATCAAGTGTGTGTTAATATTATCGGAACATATATATTACTAGGTTTTATCAGTAACGATCTTAGAGGACAGGTTAGGCGTCTAGGGTTTTCTAATAATAATATCAAATATATATATATATTTGATATATATATATATAGGTAAAGTTGAAAAGAGAACTCAATTTAAGTTGACAAATTGAGAAATACCAAAAATATAAGGGATTGAATTTTCAACATGAGGGGGGGGGTTAAACAGGATCTTTATTTATATAAATATTTAAACATTTCTGTCTTTGCATACGTTATGTATATTAAATAAATAAAAATTTTACGTTTTGATATTTTCGATACTATCTATATGTAATATCATGGTACTTGATGCAGTTTTGCCAGCGGTCAAATGACTCAAAAGTGTAATGATTATTCTAACTTTACATATGACCTCAAAGCTACAATAACAAAGTTCTCTATATTCCATATTCAACAAAACTTATTACAAATAAAAACAAAAACCAATATATAATATAATAAATCAACGCTTTTGAGCTCCATTTTTAAGAGGGGAAAAAGTTTCTTTTTCTATAAATATAAATTTGAGAAGGAAGGTTGAGTGAGACTTTCTCTATGAGTTGGTGGAGTAAAAAATGTGTGATCAATATTATATTTAAAAAATATTTTAAAATCCTTAAATATTAATCCTAGACGCCTAACCTGTCCTCTAAGATCGTTACTTATATAATACTAGGTTTAACACCCGTGTGTTACACACGGGTTAAATAATAATATTTATAAAATCATAATCATTTGTTTAAAAATTTGTAAATATTTAATATTTAAAGATATTTTGTTTCATCAACTCATGCATGGTATTTTATATCTTCCCTCTAAAACTTCCTTTTATAAAAAATTCCTCCTAAAAGTTGCCCCCTAAAACCTTGAATTATTATATAGATAAGGGATTGAATTTTCAACATGAGGGGGGGGGGGGGGTGTTATAACAAGATCTTTAATTATATAAATATTTCGTTGCATACGTTATGTATATTAAATAAACAAAAAGTCTACATTTTGATATTTTCGATACTACATATATGTAATATCATGGTACTTGATGAAGTTTTGACAGCGGTTAAATGACTCAAAAGTGTAATGATTATTTTAACTCTACATGTGACCTCAAAGCTACAATAACAAAGTTCTTTATATTCCATATTTAATAAAACTTATTACAAATGAAAACAAAAACCAATATCGAATATAATAAATCAAGTCTTTTGGGCTCCATTTTTAAGAGGGGAAAAAGTTTCTTTTTCTATAAATATAAATTTAAGAAGGAAGGTTGAGTGAGATTTTTCTCCATGAGTTGGTGGAGTAAAAAATGTGTGATCAATATTATATCTAGAAAATATTTTAAAATTCTTAAATATTAATATTTACAAATCCTAAAATATAATGGTTATAACTTTTTAAATATTGTTATTTAACATTTTTTTAACACGTGTATTGAACCTAGTTTATACCATATCTAAACTTAAAAATAATAATAAATTAATAAACAAACGATACATATCTTAACAAAATAAAATAACTTGAAATCAAACTAGACGATAGCCCTGCATCAATACTACATATACTGCATATATGTAGTAGTATCAGACAAAAAAAATTTAAATAAAATAAACCCACATTGAGGTTTGAACCCGTGTGGGTGGTTGGGTGAGGACTAAAGACTAAGGGAGGACTCAACAACAATTAGGGCCAAAACTAAAAATAAAATATTTTAAAATTGGCCCAATCAAATATGGCCACATGCCTCCATTATAATTCAACTGTTCATATATTGAATTTCTTAATTAACCAAGTGAATCATGAACTCTTCTAACTTTAAAATCGTAAAGACACAAACTTAAACTATAAAATAGTTGAATACCTGAAAAAGATCTCCGATCATAACAATTAGGGTTTCTTGTTTAGGATTAACATTGAGCCATTTCCCATTTCTGAGCAACTGTAATCCTCCTATATGATCTTGATGTAATATTGTGAGGAAATCGCTATCAGTATGAGGCATTAGTCCAAAAACATGTGGAGAAATCGGGCACATCGGATATCGACTCATGCGGATGTAACACTTACTCGGTATACAGTTCTCTCTGAAAAACCCTAGGTTATGCCCAAGCTTTTCAGCCAAAATTTCCGCTAGTTTCTCTGCTAGGTTGGAAGTAATCTTTGCATATTGGTTTATTGTGGTACTGGATAAATGTAAATAACCTTAGGACCACGATAAAAATAAAAATGTTGAAAAAGATAAATGTAAAAACAAACAAATTATATCATGAGAGCCAAGCTAGCACAAGGTTAGGAGCAAGATCCATGTAAATATCTCAATTATAAAATAGGGTTATAAGAAGCGTGATAAAAAGCACAAAACTTACTTCTATCTCAAAATATATAAAGATTGTTCCAGTTCGATGATGATAGTAAATATAAATTCTATGACGAGAGCCAAACACAAACATATATATATATATATATACATGTGTAATATGCGGTATGTGTATGTATAAGGTTAATTTTGTTATGAGCAGGCAGGCCGATGTGATTTTAAAAAGAGATAAAAAGTGTATATGTATGTACCTAAAAGGGGTGGTGGTGGTGGTAGTGGTAGTGGTGTGAAGATGAGTCAACGGGAGATGGAAAGCTTCGAACCAAGCCAAGTGTCGGAGACAAGTTGCGGAGGGCGTACCCCAGCGGTAAGTATCCAAATCAAGTTTATCCTGAAATGGTTTTTTGAATGCTTTGATTTGTTCACACCTCATCTTCTCCAATATCTCTGACGACACCCCGTGATTAATAACTTGGAAACAACCCCATTCTTGTGCAGCTTCACATATCTCTCTTTTGCACCACTCCTCAATATCTTCTAATTCTTCATTCAAGCAGCTTAGATCGATCACTGGCACTCGCGCCTCAACCTCACTACAATCTGCACCTGAATCTAATTCACTAATTTCATCCACATCACACCATCCCTCCAACACTTGTTTGTATACTGATCCAAACGGTGGATCAAATGCTTCCTGCTGCATCTTAATATATATATATATATATATATATATTAATTACCTACCTGCAGCTATCAGATCAATCGATCCAAACAAATATTTAATCAATACCAGCTATCACCTACTTAACATAAATATATATATATTCTATTTTATCATCTACCTAGCTATCTAATATATATAAACCCTAGCTAGCTAGCTAGGCCGCATGAGAGATCGAACATGCACAACCACATGATATTTATTTATTTATTTATTTATTACTGAAAATATATATAAATGGAATTATATATATATTTTGCTCTTTCAGATTTATTGTTAATTTAAATGGTCGTCATTTTATCATGTGACATATATAAACTTATTTTTATATATACTTAACTTACATACGTAGTTTAAATGAAAAAGCTAGCTAGCTAGTGCTAATATTAATTAAAAGTTAATTTACACTTTTACATAAACATATATATATTGATCATTTGAAGGTTAATTTCGATCGACCACAGCTATATATGTACCAAAGTGTTAATGGTAGCTTAAGACTCGCGTGCGTTACGTAGCAGTCATGAGTCGATATAAATTTATTTTGTATAATTAGTGAAGAGCATCAAGATATTAATTCATCATAAAAGCCAAAATTAAATTCGGTTTTTGTTTATTTTATTTTGTTGCTAGCTAGCTTATATATATGAATGAGTTAATTAGCTAGCTAGGAATCATCCAAACATTTTTATTTACTTGATGAATGCCCAAGATTGCACGGATTAATTGAGTTTTTATAAAAAAAAAAAAAGAAAAAGAAAAGATGTAGGCTAATTTGTCATGACCGTAACTCTACTAACTTGATAAAGTTGTCAATTTTGGTAAATTTCCCACGAACATGTTAGCTAGGGTACGTGTTAGTATTTTGTGTGGTTTTGTTCTTAAAGATTTTGATGGGTACGGTGTTTACTCAAGTTGAAACTAGCTAATATTTATATATAGTTACAATAATTGTATCAAGTAGATGGTAAAAAAATCAAACGACTAATTAAAACTGTGACTATGAATCTACCTATTCTAATAATTGAGTAACACATCCACATGTCACCTTTTTAACTACTCCACATAGGATTTTGCTTAGGTGTCATGTTTTAAATTAATTTGATGGAGAATTTTTAGACGGGTCACGGTATGCTCCATATTCGAAATAACCCGATATGTTTAAATTAAAAATTCACAAATTATTATCAATTATCTCCTAACCCGATATGTTCCAATACAAAATTTATCAATTATCATGATCTATATCTTAATCCGATATGTACCAAGTATCATGAATTATCTCTTAACCTGATATGTTCAAATAAAAAACTTACCAATTATTATGATTTATCCTAATCCGAAATGTTCAAATTAAAGTTTTATCAATTATCATTAATTATCTCATAACTTGATATGTTCAAATAAAAAAATTAACAATTATTATGAATTATCTCAGAACCCGATATGTTCCAATAAAAATTTACCAACTATTATAAATCATATCCTTTATTGTAACATATGATTTTTTTTTATGAATATATTTGTAAATATCCAAATCGATTTAATAAGAGATATGTTAAAAATAAATTTGATATGTAAATTGAGTTAAAACCTATAAACTAAAATCCGTGTAGTACACGGGTACTAATCTAGTATATATATATATATATATCTTTATATAATATAGCAAAACCAAAAAAGCTTATGTGGCATCATTTTAAAGCTTCTGGCTTATGTGACATCATTTGAGAGTTTAACTCATAATAATGATTTTTTATTTAAAATATATATATAAAATATATTATAATAAAACTAATTACATTTTTGATCCCCTAATATTTTGGAGAATTCTGGAAAATTTAAAAGTATTTATACTTTTAACCCTCTACTACAATGGGTGTACATGAGTCGGTTTATATTTGATAGGGTGTGAAAATGAAACTTATGGATAAAATTAATAATAATATACACCTCAGTGTTTTATAAATATACATAACTTTTTTATATGGATATTAAAAAAAATAAACTACACCATAAAACTGAGCATTTTATTCTCTTTAATTTGAGTATAATATTGCTATACTAAACGTATCAAACCATTACGAATGATTACTCAATAATTCGTATCAAACCATTAAAATTGTTTTTTTAAACAGTTTTTTAAAACCATTTTTTTTTATCTTTTCAAAACCGTTAGTTTTGTTTGAAATTATAATTACTCAATAAATTATTGAGTAATTCTTCAACATTTTGCATTTAATCCTAAAAAAACCGTATGAAATTATTCACTAAAGTATTGCCTTTTCTAAAATTATAATTATTAAGTAATTGTTATGCATATTTTGTATTGATAATCCTAAAAAAACCGTATGAAATTATTCACTAAAGTATTGCATCTTAAACCACATATATTATATATTTACTCAATTTTTTTAAAATAGCCTTTAATTTACTATTTTACCCTTAATTATCTTGATAAATATATTTTTATATGTTCTTATGGTTTGTGTAAAAGAAGAGGTAAATGAGTAATTTATTATGTCAAATGTGATATTTGTAATTAAACTTTAGGCTTTCATAAATATATAATTGATAGGCTAAGGAAAAGAAAATATGTAAAAATCTCTAGAATAAACCACATTTTCAATGATCCTTTGATAAAATGCTATAGAAGTTAATTAATTTTCATAACATTTATTAACAAATCATTTACAATTTACAATGTTCACCGAACAAAACTGCTTTAAAAAATATCTTTGCACGTAATTGTTTTGTAACTGTTGATTTACCGTTATAAGAAAACTAGGTTAGTGCCCGCGCTACGCTCCGGGACATAACACTCATGTGTTGATTTTAAGGATATTTATGGACATGAACGGTTTCAATCAGTTTTGAGATAAAACTGTGGTAAAACTAAAACACAAAATTCATTTAAAATCTTGTTGTTTTGTATAACAATATTATAATCAAATTAAAGAGAATTAGACGTTCGGTTTATGGTGTAGGTTTTTGTTAAAACAATGTCGTATAAAAAGTTGTGTATATTTAAAAAATAATTATGTATTTAATTGTATGTTATTAATAATTTTATCTCTAAGTTTTATTTTTATACCCTAGTAAATATAACCTGACCCAAACACACCCTTAATAGGATAGGGTTGAAAATGTAAATAGTCTTAATTTTTTAAATACTTTGCTAAATATTAGGGGATCAAATGAAAATTAATATTATTATAATAAATTATTATAGATAGATAGATATTTTTTTAAATATAACAATATTATTAATTTTGAGAGAATCTTTCAAATAATGCCAAGTAAGCAAATGAATCTTAAATGATGCCAAGTAAGCAAATATGATTTTGCTATATTATATAGAAGATGTTAGATATATCTGACAGTTTTATATTTTTAATTATCAAAGTAATTAATCACAATTCCACTCTCTGTCTATATATATATATATATATATAAATATATACAAGATATATTGGTTTTAAATGGTCTTAATAATTACCTTTTAGCGATCATCTATTTGTTGTCAAAGTGATAAAATATAAGACCGGGACCATTACAAGTCAATTCGATAGTTAGAATTAGTACGTAAAAACAAAAATAATAATTTGAACTTTGAAGTGTTAAAAACCTATATACAAACATACTTTTTTTGTATATCTTCAACTTTTCTTTAAAATCCGTGTATTTTTCTTTTTACAAACTTGAAGCCGAACATTCTTTAGAATGATAATCTCGATCACTACTAGTCAACCAACAGTATTTAGATTTATGAGCAACCAAAGAATTGAGTAAGCTGGTTGTTCGGTTTCGTTCTGCAGAAGATAAATGGTATGATACTTTTGGTCATCCTTGCCAAAGAAAAAGGTTTGTATGGCCGGGTTGGAGCTAGTGGAAGAAGAAGAAGAAGAAGAAAAAAAAGGTATAACTTATTACACGTCAAAATTCAAAACGTGACAACCTTGACGCTTCGTACACGTCCCGATCACTTAACCAGGAACATGTAGAAGATATCATTTTTATATTTGAATTTGTTGAGGGATAAAAAACAATTAATTAATTAATACATCGATGATCGATCATTCAGTGACTTTAAAATGAAATTAAACTACGTACGGCAATTAACTATATTCAACAGTTTACGACAACCCTTTTAATTCAATTGAATAAAAGTAGGCCCAAAATAAAAAAGTTACGCTTTGGCCTCTTTAACTTCATCTACACGTACAATGTCTCGATCGATCGGTCTTACTTGCATTAGACTCATGACTAAGTAGTTTTCATTAAATTATATATATATATACTAGCTTTTTATATTTAATGTCTAAGTACTATATATATATTTTACTCATCGTTCTCATCTGTATATTTAGTTCTTTACTACATTATATAAGGATGTATATATTAGTTCGATCTAGTCACTACAATAATATGAATTAATTGTCAATTAAGGTTACTGATCATGACTGGGCTAATTAAAAGAATATTTAACTCTAGAGTACGTACGTACGTACGTTCTGAAGAAAGCCTAAAACCTAAACTTAAAAGTTGTGAAGAAATTAAGAAAATGATTAACAAAGATGAAAGAAGAAGTTAGCAAATTAAAGAACATATATATATATATATATATATATATTATTGAATTATTGAGAATAAAGTAGCTAGCTAGCGGCCATACATACATACATACATACATACATACATACATACATACATACCTTATTAAAATCTTGAAGCTACGTATGAATGGAAGAATTTTGATAGAGAAATATGAAATGTTGAGATAAAGATGGAGAAAAAGAATTAGAAGGTTTTTAAAGGGTGGGTTGGATCCCGTACGTAAAAGTAAGGAAATGAATTATTAATAAATAAATATGCATATATATATATATATATGCATGAAATGATGATGGGATGGGATGGGGAGAGGCCGGATGGATGGATGGATCGATTAAAAGTCTGTGTTTTCAAGGAGATCGAACACGTACGTTTCTCTAAATTCCATCACTAGCTAATTATATTGGTTTAGACGTACATACATACGTACTATCTATATATATATATATATATATATATAAACCCGGCCATCTCAATTCCCGGCCTGCAGTCTAATTAAAACTCCCGGCCGGCCAGATTCATTCAACATCGATCGACTATATATATATATAGCTAGAGAGATCGATCGATCGAGAAACCCTAAGATCCAAACACTTTAACATATATTTGAACGTAGTATTTCTTTTACCCACACAATTAACTATCACACGTAGGGGTGTAAATGAGTCAAGCCGGCTGGCAAGCTACTCGAGATCGACTCGGTAAAAAACTCGTTCGAGCCGAGCCTTAACGAGCTCGAGCCGAGTTCGAGCTTAGAATAATATTCGTATTGTTATCAAGCTCGAGCTTTGCATACAATACCCAACTAGGCTCGCGAGCCTTATCGAGCCTAGTAGGAAGTTATTTTTTATTTAAAATATTTAATAATTATTTCACATTTATTAAAAAAAATAACATAATAGGTCTTTGTTATCGAGCTGATTGTCGAGCTTTTTATCGAGCTCGAGCCAAACATTGGTTTGTTTAATACAAAACGAGTCTTATCGAGCCGAGCTCGAGCTTTTTTCTACTTTCACGAGTCGAGCTCGAGCTCGAGCTTTAAATTTAAGTTCGAACCGAGCTCGAGCTTCAGGAAATTCTAACGAGCCAAGCTCGATAAGTGTGATTCACACGTGTCAATAACACTTTGTCGTGACGTCATCACTATGGTCTACATCACTCACCACATCACCTGCCAAGTCACATGTGTGATGTGACCATAAAATTGGTTTCATAATCTTATTTGAGATATTAGGACGCTTTTTAAGTTTTTGGACTTAATACGACCTCTTTACATGAAACGCTTTTACTATTGGTCCTATTAAATGAAAGGTCCTATAAAATAACATTATAGGACGCTTTTGTGCGTACTAAAAACTAAGTTTTGTTGTAGTGGATGGCGTTTGCGTGTGGTCTACATTGCGCAAACAAAAGAGGACAAGAATACATTTTCTAAAAAAACAAACACCACCTTAGTAAATGTATAATCTATTTATTAAATTAAGGTTTTAGGAGGTGGTGGAAAAATTATTTGTTCTATATACAAAGTCTGAGAGGGTAAACTAATGATTAAATTTTTCACCATCATGCATCAGTTGATGGAGTCAAATCCTTAAATATTAAATGTTCACAAATCCTTAAACATAATGATTATAATTTCTTTATAAATATTATTATTTAACATGTGTGTAATACACCCCGGGGATTAAACCTAGTAAAACGAATAAAAACTAACCAATCTTAGACTCGAAAACATCAAGGAAAATAGATGTGTTTTGTCACACACCACTTATACAAGGAACTAAGATACAATCGACAAAACAAATCAATCATCACACTTTGACCAAACAAAAGAGAGCTCAAGCGCACGTATAATAACATTGTGTTAATACAAAAGACTAACAAAATATGTACAAGCTAGGATTTTATTGATGAATTCCTATTAACTTTCAACATCTACATAATACGAGCAAGACAATTCTAAGTGTAAATGTGACTTACGATCACCGGCTATATTCTAGCTAAAGTTTCCCTAGCTAGCTCATATATCGTAACACGTACATTTTACTAGATGGGACATTAATTTGATACGATATGTTTCTTATTTTGGATGTCTAGAGTCGAATATTGTGTAATTGCATTGGGTAAGTGAAAATAGTGTCAAGTTCATCTACATCACACCAAACTTACTAGATACCATTTAGAATATTAATTATAACTGGGATATTTATTGTCGGTGTTAACAGTTGTAGAAGGTACGTTATGTGTGTGGTCCATGATCGAGTTGGTATCCGTGTGATGATAATGTGTGCATCGTGTCAATTTTACATACACAATAGTAGATATATATAGTAGTACTGCATATATGCCAACGTTGTGATAAGAAAAGTATGTACTTACGTACATTAATTATTATATATATTGTAGATATTAGGTCAAATCTACACTTACAATTTTCTTGTTTATATGATGCAGATGTTGAAAGTTAATAGGAATTCACCAATAAAATCCTTGTACATATTTTGTTAGTCTTTTGTATTAACACAATGCTATTATACCTGCGTTTGAACTCTCTTTTATTTGGTTAAAGTGTGATGATTGATTTATTTTGTCGATTGTATCTTAGTTTCTTGTATAAGTGGTAAACACATCTATTTTCCTTGATGTTTTTATACAATTTCAAGTCTAAAATTGGTTAGTTTTTATTCGTTTTACTAAGTTTAATCCCCGTGTGTTCCTTTTTTATCCAGGCTAATGTGCTCTTGTAATTTTCTGTTTCGTTGTTTTTGTCATTTGTTGCCTTTTCTTTTAGTTTATACTATGTCGGGTTTTTAGCTACTTGTTAACCCCTTTTTTTAATGTATTTTTGCCGTCCAAAGAAAATATATATATGTATAATAAGGGAATATTAACCAAATGGTTATTTATTTTATAAAAAACGATATAAATTGTCCGTGTTAACTGTTAACTCTATATGTACATAATATTTATTTTTTATTATTAGTTCCCTTCTTTAAAAATCCCGACACACAAGATATAACACTTGTCCACATACTTGAGTTTTCTTTAACGAAAACGACAGTGGTACGAGTAGTAACGACAGTCGAACGACTAGCAAGAACAAAAGTTAACAATTGTTTCTAAAAATAAATATTTTAGAAATTTCCCCCTTAACTAGGGGTGTAAATAAGTCAAGCTGGCTCGCAAGTTACTCGAGATCGACTCGGTAAAAAGCTCGTTCGAGTCGAGCCTTAACGAGCTCGAGCTCGATTTCGAGCCTAAAATAATGTCTGTTTTGTTATCGAGCTCGAGCTCGAGCTTTGCATTCAAAACTCGTCGAGCCTTATCGAGCCTTAACAAGCTTTTTGTTTATATGTTTATATTTAGTTTTATAAATATTATTTAAATATATATTCATAAATATAACTAAAGATTATGATAAAAAAAGATTAAATAATATGTATTTGTTATATATAAGATGTATGATTATAATTATATATAAAGTTAAATATAAAAAATTATATATATAATAGTTAAATACTAAACGAGCCGAGCCCGGGCCGAGCTCGAGCTTGAATATATATTCATAAATATATATTCATAAATATATATGTTTATATTTAGTTTTATAAATATTATTTAAATATATATTCATACTTATAATTTGTTAACATCGTAATGCGTATAACGAAGTCACAAACACAACACTTTTCATCATAACACGTGACACGGGTCTAAACCCTAACGTAACCCCTATAACAACATACACTTTAAATTTTAAAAACATGTGGCCATGTCAATGTTAGTCAACAATATTTCAACATGTTAATTATCCTTTTATTGAAAGACAAATGAAAATGAACAGTAGTACAGTAATGTATTACTGTCAAGCATTAAGGTACAAGCAAGGTAAGCGCTGTTGCTATTTCTACGTTGGTGACCAGAAATTTTGGGGTTTTTTAGGTTGCTCTCGCCTACTATCTAACATGGAAGCGAGCTATGCGGTGAGTTCTCAAAGGCCATCAATGGTGGACGGCGTCGCTAATTGGTGGCCTTGCAGTGACGCTGTGGTGGCCAACAGCCACCGGTTCTGTGTGTGATAAACACGATTAGAAGTTGCACCGCCTGTTGTCAGCGCTTCCACAAGAACAACCAGATCCATCACCATGGTTAAGATTGTTCTCCGAGGTAGGTAACTAATGTTAACAGTCACCGTGGCCTAAACAGTTTGCCCTGCATTCCCCTGCAACTAAGGCCAGCCGACACTTTTCTAGGGTTTTTCTGATGGTAGAAAATCGGTTCCGATGTTGGGCTCCAGCGATGATGGCCTTTCGCCATGTAATTTTAATTTCAGTTACTTTACAGTTTACACTTGACCAGGTTTCTAATGTTTGTAGGTAGATTTTGTAACCTCGGGCTTCTCCCCCTTTCACCTGCATTTTCAGGTGACGCTGATCTTTGAAATTGTTAAGTCACTTATCTTCCACACGGTTTTCATAATGATTGTTTTTTTTACTTTTGTTTCTATTGTACACTATATATGTAAATAAACAGGTAACCATTGAACGTTTTTATTTTCTTGACGACCAGGTAACATACCTAGGTTACAACACGTGATCAACTTTGTTCCCAATATATATTTTAATTACAAGTGTGTTCTGAATAGTCATAGCGGTTTGTAGTCCACTTAACCAAGAACGATATATGTTCAGTGGTGGTTAAAATTTTTAAAATTTGCAATCCACCTTTACAGATGTCACAATTTGTTCAATTTCCTATGGTGTTTAGCTGATTTTTTTAATATTGCAGGTATAGCTACACCATAAGTTGATACATGAAGAGGAGCAATATTGAAAATGGATGTTAGATCATGAGAACAATATTGGAAATGGATGTTGAATGATGAGAATAATATTGGAAATGGAAGTTTGATCATGATAGGGCAGGTGAGTAATTTGAGTTCATATTTATGCAAATTTGAACATCGATCATGGCTTATCATGAACCAATTGTGTCAATTTAGATATAAAAATGGCGACAGGCAGGCACCTATAATTAGTTGAGTCAGTAAGGTCAATGTTTTAACTTTTAATGCATAAAATCAGTCTTATACACACACAGGTCTAGGTCTATTAGATGGTCAAATTTGTATTTAACATTTGCTTCTAAGGCTGGAAAATTACATACTAGTCACATGGTTTTAAAAGGTAAATTTCATATCCAGACCTGATCATGGCATATGTTTCTATGTGCGGTGAAGTTTTGGGTTGGCACTTGATTATATAACAAACTAACACGTCATAAAATTTAACAATTACCATTACTAAAGCAAACAAAACCAAACATTGCACCAGCACAAATTGGTATTAATTAATTTGTTAAAATAGAAATAACATTAGGAAAAAGGAAACCAATGTGACATGTTCCAAAGCCACAAGTTAGTTAGTTAGTTTTCTTTGTGGATTGTATATTGCCTATACTTTGTTTGTAGTTGTGCACCTACATTCGAGTTACCGAAGATGATCGAGTTAGTTATTGCAGATCGATTTGCACACTCTTGAAGTCCAGTTTTGAAACATTATGCTGGTAACGGACCATGAGACAACAAAGGTAGAAAAAAGCATAACCAAACGTCAACTCCTGATCCATGCAGGTTAGTTAGTGTCGGATGCTCTTTAGCGTGATTTTATCGTCTCTGAAATGTCTCAGGTATTTATCAAATTTCATGTAGAGATGACGCATTAGTATTATTTGCATGTGTTTCTATTGGATTAATAAATCTAGGAATGATTCAAGTTAAGTGCTTGAAATTTCTTTTAATTTTAGGAACATCGTTCGTCAATCGTCAAGACGAAATAAAATTTGTAGAGATGATTCTTCTATTCTCTGATGTATATGCAATTAAATAGGATACAGTGATATAGAAACAAATGAACAGTAGAAGAATCAAAATACAGTTTGTTGATTGATATATATGCATAGAAACCAAGTCTTAATTGTTGAAGTCTAGAAGTTGTGTGTTACTTTGCAGTTGTTTAAGAGTTATGTTTAATAATTTTGTGTTTATTATGCAAAGCTTTATGCCATGGACCTGGTATATTAATTAGTATATATCAAGTTGTGAGCTTAACATTTAGTAACTTAATTTTCTCAAGGTTGTGATTTTGGAGTTGCTGGATAACAAGGATTCATGATCCCTATAAGATAAGAATGGACATGATCTTGGTCAGATTAATGGGCTGGTGACATTAAACAAAGACACATGCATTTTCTCAAAGGTTTATACAAGTTTGAAATCGCCCCCAGTTGGTATTATATATATGTTGGACCTTTCGAGTCAATGCATTTACATGGTCATATGTTTAATTATATCAAAATTCTAGACGTCAAGAATGATTTATTATAAGGACTCTTAGTTTTATATATATATATTATGTTTCCAACTCGCAAAAGTTTTCATTTCGTGGTTTATCTGGGCATCATATACATGCATGTATCCATTTTCACACTATACATACCAGATGCCCGTACCATGTAATTTAAGGTGCCGCTGCAACGCGCGACTTTAGTAAAAAAAACTAGTTTATGTTTAACACCAAAAACGAAATACAATAACCACGAGAAAACATAATGAAAATCTCCCGCGCAAGACCATGCATAAAACTACTTGATTTAATTCAAAGTACAAGTCACTAACACTTGTTTAAATTTGGGTGTGCATAATTTACAATTAAATATTTGAAACGTACTTTAATATTTTTTGTTCGTTAACTTTCTTTAAAAACATTACTATTTCATGGATATGTTTAATTATTATTTTGTATTATTTTTTGTTTACAACAACGACTTTATGAATTGTGACGCACGCAACCCTGTCACATGAGATTTATAAATCTAAGTTATTTCACTACTAGATTGTCTTACATAGTTTTAATATTAGCACAGCATATATAATAGTAATAGAACTGAAAGAATATGTATATACTCGTTAAAAAAGAAAACAAACCTTTCCTTTCCGGCCGTTAAGTTGTTCAGTTTTCTCTTCATTAATTTTATTTCTTGTCACGATCGACTTTGTTCAAATCTTAGATCTAGCTTTCATCCATTAATTTATGAATTAATTAAGTTTTGAAGAAGATGAACAACTAGCATGCAAGGAAAAGAAATAGATATTTGGTTCCCTGCATGTGAAGAAAATTAAGGTATATTTGTACGTGTTAAGTTTAGTAATTCTTAATGTTATTGTATTTTGATGTACGTACATTTTTTTAACACTGGATTCATATAAAACATAAAAGACTAGTCAGAGACTATAATACAACAACAAAAGGAAACTTACATTTTATGCATAAAATTAAAATGCTAACGAGACCCATTTCTCCGATCATAACCACTTGTGTCTAAAAGAACGTCCAAATAACTAGAGGGAGCGATTGGTAATTTCAACCAAATCCCCACGTGAGACCAAACTTCACCAGCAAAAGAGCATATGGCAAAGAGATGATTGGGATCTTCCTCAAACCGATCACATATGGGACATGAAACATCACCAACTTGAACACCTCTTTGGGATATAGGGAAACACGGGTCAGAACACGATTATCATGATGCGTCAATGCAAAAAATTGGCTTTGACTGGTAACCAGTTGTTGTTCTCATACAAGCCTTCACGTTGAGTAAAAGATTTTTTGTCTATTAGCCATCGCATAGATTTTAACGAGAACCAATTTTCACTGTTGTGAATCCATCTCCAAGAATCACTGTTATTTGAAGTGTCACATTCTCTAGCAAAAGCTTGCACATGTTCCATTGGACTTGTTCTTCAGACGAGAGATGAGGTTTTTTCCACGGGATGTTCCAAATGATGTTACCATCTATAATGACATAGCAATAACTAATTTTGCATTCTTTGGAAAGAGCAAGCTTAGAAATAGTTGGAAAATGATCATCTAAAGTGAAGTTTCAAATCCATTGGTCACACCAAAAGCGTAATTTGCCGCCCTTACCAAGACTCCCACAGATGCATTCAAACAAATTAATAAACCACACTTTTTGGTCATTGTTGATAGAGATGATATTTTTTCAAGTCTCTGTCATGGTTTGCTTGATTGGAATTATGTTGAAGGATCTTGAATTGTAATGAATGGAGTTCACAATTTTAAACCAAAGACTACTCGTTTTTTGCTTAGCTCTTTACCACCATTTCCCAAGTTGAGCCAAATTCATGGATCTTAGGGAACCCACAACGAGACCCCCTAAGTCTTTTGGAGCCATGATGCGACTCCAATCTATCCAATGCATTTTGTGACCCGTCAAAGAGCCCGACCATAAGAACTTCTTCCGAATTATTTCCAACGATTCAATGACACGAAGAGGCGCCTTGAATAAAGAAGTAATAGAGAGGAAGACTACCCAAGACCGAATTTAACAAGGTGATCCGACCCCCAAAGGATAATGACTTGGCTTTCCAGGAAGATAGCTTGGATTCAAAAACATCAATAACGTCCTTCCAGTTTTTGATGTGGTTCATGTTTGCTTCTAGGGGCACACCTAAATATTTTAATGGAACAGTCCCAATTTTGCACTTCAGACACTGCGCAACTCTTTCCACTTGATTTGCGTCTATACCAAGACCACAGATTTTGCTTTTCTTGTAGTTGACTTTAAGACCCGAGACTAAATAAAAGCATCTTAATATTCTGGACAGTTTTAGCATGTTTCTTTCCTCCCAAACACCTACAAAAATAACATCATCCGCAAATAATAAGAGAGATAAAACAAGTCCATTATTGGGCAAAGTAATGCCTTTAAAGAGACCTATAGAAACAACTTTGTTCATAACAGCATCGAGGACTTCCATGGCAAGAATAAACAAAAAAGGCGAGAGAGGATCACCTTGCCTCACCCCTCGTTTGATTCTAAATTCACGAGTTAGAGACCCATTGACAAGGATAGAAGTTCTAGCTAAAGCAAGAGATCCATGAATCCATTTCCTCTAGAGAGGAGGAAAATTCATGTGCTCCAGGACGTTATCAAGAAAATTCCAATATAATGTGCCAAAAGCCTTTTCAAGATCTACATTAAGCATTAGAGATTTAAATTTGGATTTTTTTTATCCATCCTATAACCTCGTTAACCATTAAGGGACCAATCTAAGATACTTCTACCTTCCACATAGGTTGATTGAGTATCTGATACAACTAGACTTAGAACAACTTTTAATCTATTAGATAGAATTTTTTAAACAACCTTGCTGATGGCGCCAATGAGGTTAATGGGTTTATAATCCACCAAGTCCTGAGGATCCGGAACTTTGGTATATAATGTGATGAAGGAGGAGTTGCATCCCATATTGATTTTCCCTTCCCAATGAAAACGAGTCAAAATATTAAAGAAATCAGTTTTAAAGAGATGCCAAAATTTTTTGAAGAATTTAAAAGTAAAACCATCCGGACCTGAAGCGCGCCTTATGACCCCCTCAATCCTAGACCGCCCTTTTTATTTCTTCTTTGGAGAAGGGAAGAATTAAGTTACATGTGGTGTCGTCATCAAGGCGTTTAAAACCATCACCTGAAAGACATGGGCGATCCATCATCAGCTGAAAGAACTTTTGCTCATAGAATTTAAAGATGTGATGATTGATATCATTAGGATGAGTTATCCATTGCCTATTATCTATGATCCCATTTATTCTCTTTCTTGATGAGTAGAAGTTGATAACTAGCTTTATGAAAGAAACTTGTAAATACGATGACTTTTGATCTACACCATTCATCAAGGCTGAAACGAAATATTGATCGACCTTACAAATATGATGTTTAAGTGAATTTGGGTCAGTTTTATAATATTCCTAGACTAGAATTTCTGATTTCGTTATTTCACAGCTAGCACAATCGATTTGCATCAGGTAGGTAATGTTCATCTATCTATCTATGTCAATTATAGTTCATATTTGTTTGATTTCTTACAAAGGTAGATCGATTTACATGATTTAGGCCGGGGTTTTTGGGTTGTTTTATCGATCTGTGAATGAATTGCAGAGCAATTGATGTTATATCTTTTCCCATCCTCGATCAATAAATTAATCAATTTCACGATCGACCTACCTATATATTCACCAGATTGAGATTTACGCTTAATCTCAACATCACAAACATTTACACGCAAGAACACGTACCTAGCTTGTCTTATATTAATTAATTTAGATCCTTTGTATATGAGGATGCATGCCTGGAGTAGCAGAAAAGAAATAAGTAGAAACATACATATATATTTATGTAAGAAAAAACATACGTGAATTGAAAGCATATATCTATGCATGGTTAATTTGTCTCACTTTGGTTATGGTTTCTCAAAAAATCACTGGTTTCATAATTTTTTTTTATCATGCATTCATACAACAATGAAAAAAAGCGTGCTGGAAAAGAAGCATGACGGCAGCTCCGAGGCTGGTTGGCAAACTGACACTTTTTTTAAATGTTTTTGGCATTTTTATTTCGTAAATCAAATGAGTTTATTCGTTTTTTGGTTTTTTTTTTGCCTTTTGGGACATTTGTTTTTTACGTTTTGCCATTATTGTTTCATAACGATGAACGAACTTGATGCAATTATAGGGTCTTGTAAAATTTTAACATATGGTAGTGTATCGATACCAGTATCGTACTTAACTTTTCCTCAAATACGGTATTAGTATTTTTGGTACCGATATGATACGTGTTGATCCTACTACTCAATTTTTTTTACTAAAATGTGGTATTTTTTAAAATGCATCTAAAATTTTTGTAAGTATATCGATCATAACTAAAATGTGATCTTATTTGATTTGGGGTATTTTTTTAAATTATTGAGGTGTATCTTAAACATAAACCCGAAAAAACAAATAACCAAATTTAAACTATAGCATGACCTTTCAATTCAAAATGTGTCCGCCGGCCCCGTGTGGTACGTACTAGATAGTTGTTTCTTGCTAGTTGGGTTTTTGGCATTTTGCATTAATAAATAATTCACCGTTCAAAAAAATATGTAATATAAAAATTTAACTTAATAAATATGGATAAAACATCCCAAAACTATACACATGCGTAAGAAAACAACTAATATATATAAATAGAAGCATAAAATGAATACACATAAGAATTGAAACTATATATACATACATACATACATACAGACTCTTCTTTTGGTATCGATTTCAAAAGAAGTGATATATAAAGATTATTTCTATTTGTTTCTTTTGGGGGCTTAATTACCTTGGTTTTGCTTTATATAATTTATTTATAAATATTATTATTATTATTTAAGCGGGGGTCTGTGTGTAACAGTAACACACGTACGTGTAGTAATTAAATATATAATTATATTGTGTGGTATTAATTAATTAATTGTTGAGGAGTGTAGTGACATGATCATTGTAGCCAGTGCCGCTGCAATTAACTATAACTTTAGCCCCGTGAGGTAGCGTAGGGCAAAGCTTTTCAAGATATGCAAAAGCATGAGAGGCCTCTAGTGCTGGTACTATCCCTTCAAGACGACACACTCTTTTGTATGCTGCATATATAATTACCCATTACAAAAATTCAAAATATATATATTAATTAAGTTTGTAGTTATATATGTACGTACCATCAATAGCTTCTTGATCAGTAACTGTGTAGCACTCAATCCTGCCAGAATCTTTTAGAAAACTTAGCTCTGGGCTTACTCCTGGAAGCTCCAATCTGTACGCATGCGCGTGAAATATATTAATAATATATTAAACTTACTAGCTAGCTAGCTAATCTTAATGGATGAAGTTAATTTAATTAATCTTAATGGATGAAGTTAATTTAAATATATACGTACTCACCCAGTAGCAACAGAGTGTGTTTTTGTAATTATCTGTCCCTGTTCATCTTGCAGCAAATAACACATGGTTCCATTATAAACACCAATTTCACCTCTTACAAGAGTCGCACAATGATGAGCCTCAACTCCAATCATCCGGACGCTTTTATCACCTACAAATTCATGGAACAGACCTAATGCATTACAACCGCTCCCTACGCACGCAACCAAAACATCTGGACTCCCACCCCATTTCTCCATTGCTTGCTTCCTTGTTTCTTTTCCAATCACGGAATTGAATTCACGCACCATGCTCGGGATTGGGTGCGGCCCAACACCTGTTCCGGACAGGTAATAACCACCGCTTTCTAGATTTTCTATCCATCCCCTCATTGATTCTGAGATTGCTGACTCAAAACTTCCATCAACAGCCTTAACCTTTGCTCCAAGCAACTCCATGATTTGCACATTTGATGCTTTTTGCATCATATCTTTGCTTCCAATGTAAATAGTGCAATCTAGACACAACTTGGCACACACAGCAGCAGTTGCAACACCATGGTGCCCGCCACTTGTGGCTGTTATAACACTTTTTCGCCCCATTCTTTTTGCCAAAATGGCTTGCGCAATCACATTGTTCATCTTGTATGATCCTCCATGGCTCAGATCCTCTCTTTTAATATATATTTCAGGCCCTCCATTGCAATTTATGTTGTTGTTGTTGTAATACTCTGTGAGCTTTTGGGCATGGTAAAGAGGCGTTTCACGTCCTACATAATCCCTCAGCGCACTTTCTACCTCCATCTATATATGTTCACACGCATATATATAATTAATTCATATCAATAAAATAAATAAGCTACATATATTATATACTAGCAGTTTCGTTCCGGAACACAACACTCAAATTGTTATTTTAACGATATTCAATCATGACGGTTTCAATAAGTTTTGAAACAAAACTGTGGTAAACCGAAACACAAAATTTAGTATAACAATATTATACTCAAATTAAAGAGAACTAATTAAGTGTTTGGTATTATGATGTAGATTATTTTTAAAAATAGTTTCATATAAAAAAGTTATATATATTTGTAAAACACTAATGTCTTTAAATATTGTATGTCATTATCAACTTTATACCTAGTAGAAGAGAGTTGAAAATGTAATTACTCTTAATTTTTTTAAAATTCTCTTAAATATTAGAGGGCCAAAATGTAATTAGTGTTATTATAATATATTATATACATATTTTAACTAAAAAATCATTATTGTGATAAAAACTCTCAAATAATGTCATGTAAACGAGAGGTTTTAAAAATTTGTCACGTAAGTTTTTTTGGTTTTATTTTATTATATTAGAGATCTTTACATCTTAAACTGGTATGTATACTCGTTGAATATATAAAATCTTAAATTTCCACAAAAATTTTTATTTAAATAATAAATAGTTCCAAAGTTTCAAAATAAAAATTATAAGTGAAAAAAAAGTTAAGTATTACAAACAACTTATTTTAAAAAGCTACCGTTAAAAAACATTTAACGACGTTAAGATTTTCAAATTTCAAACTAATGTTTTTAAGACTTTTGATATGAAGAAGGATAAGAATTGAATGCTGTAAAAATTATTTCAAAACGGTGCTTCAAACGATGAAACAGTTTATGATACGGTAAAACTTACATCAATTGAGGCATGGATTTTTTCGTTATTTGGAGCACCATTTTGAGGTAACTTTTACATCAATCGATTTATATCATCTTCCCGATCAAAAGCCCTAAAACATTAGTTTGAAATTCGAAAAAAGCTTTACGGTGTTAAATGTTTTTGAACCGAAGGTCTTTGAAACAAAATGTGTTTGAGAGTTGGGATTTTCACTAAGATATTTCTATGCTGAATTTGTACCTGGCAATAGGTGAAAGTTCTAAATTTTAAAATCCAATTTTCCTTAGAACAACTAATATTAAAAATTAATTTTAATATTAATTAATAGTTACTAATAAAATATTTCTAAAGTAGTAATATTTAAAATAAAATAGGAGTTAATAAAGATCTTTAAATACCTTGTAGACACTCGATATATTTAACTAAAGTTTATTTATTGGAACCACTATTCGCCGTTAAATCATGAAGAAGATTTAAAAATTATTTAATCAAATAGCAAGCAAGAAGGTAATTTGGATATCTTTTAATCAAACAGAAATAAATTAGAAAAAAAATATATATATATATATATATATATGGTGAGGATCATTACAGAACCACTTCTTATATCTATATCTATATCTATATATTCTAATAAAAGAGGGTTTTAGAAGACACGTGTAAATTTTTTATTTTATCTTATTTACATCTCTAAAATCAATGTGAAAACGGATACTAAACAAGTTAACAAATAACACATCACAATAGAGTTTAAACAATTTGTGTTTCTATTTTCATATGGAATATTTGTATACATATTTTTCTTACCATTATTTTTTAATTTATTGATAGGATTTATAAGACACCGATTTTAAAAGTGTCGATATTTAATTTGTTATTAATACTGTATTTTTAGTATAAAAATATATTTGTTTAAGTCTCAAATTAGAGTTTAAACAATTTGTGTTTCTATTTTCATATATCTTTCATGTAATGTGTAACTTATTTTCAAATGCTATTTTTTTGTAAAGTTTTAGAATTCTGTTTTTTATATTTCCACACGTGTAACACACGGAGCTTAATCGAGTATATAATAAATGAAGGTTTTAGGGGGGCCATATTTGACGGGAAAATATTTATTCTATATTAGGAAGTTTGAGATGTAAAAAGTTGTATGGAATTTTTCATCATGCATAAGTTGATGGAGTTAAATCATTAAATATTAAATATTTATAAATACTTAAAATAATGTTAAAATTTCTTTATAAATACACGGGTATTAAACCTAGTATATATATGCATGTTATAGATGATTGAAAGAGTAAATATGAATGTAGGAATGAATGTTAGGATTATACATTTTTGAGTGGGAATTGAAGTTCAAGATGTGTGACGGTAGAAATAAAGATTTATTATATAAGCAGGTAGCTAGCGAGGTAGGTAATTACCTTAAAGTCATGATCAAGCAAAGCAAAATTAAACTCGGATTCAAGTTGTGCTAAAGGAGAGATGAGGACTTCTGCCACAAATTTTCCTCCAAAGCTTCCAAACTTTCCGAGAATGGGTGTGGGTTTGGGTTTGGGTTTGGTTTGTAGGTAGGTATTAGTTAATGTCGTGGTCTTTGTTGGAATGGGTTTACTATTTGGGTTTGTGTTTAGACTCGGGAGCTCAACTGATACCACCTTCCTAACATATGGGAGGGAGTGATGAGTATTGTAAATATTGCATGCCATTTTTGTAACTAATATCTATCTATCTATCACAGAAATATGTAATTAATAAGATGCCCGATCGATCGAAAGAAAGAAAGAAATTAGCTTCAATATATAACTGCAGTGACTGACTGGTGGCTAAGGTACTACGTTTGCTTAGATATATATATATATATATATATATAATGGCAATTCGCGCGTGGGCCATGCATGTATACATAAACTGATACCTACGTTTCACAGACCTAGCGAGCAAGCTAGCTTGTGAAACACATGTTATATACATACATATACATATATGGATATGGTCTGGTGGCGAAGGTTTTCAAACCACACAATTCAATTAAGGTAGCTACCTAGATTCGCTATCGAACATAAAGTGTGACCCTTAACTAATTGTACCACTTGTTGAATTAACTAATAATGTAAGTTTTTTTTCTTTTAAGAACGTGTTATAAGTTAGTAGTTACTATCACAACCACTAAGTGACCTATAATCAAAAGGTTGTGGGTTTAAGTCTCACCTAAGTTTAAAAAATGGGTTTTCCAAGTTCGGTGAGAAGATTTTCTCACATAAGATGGTTTTATCCTTATGAAGATATTTGTGTGTGTTAGTGACCCATGAGTAATCCAAAATGTCGTTTAAAAAGTTAATAGTTAGTATTACCAAAACGTTTATGTCCAGGTTTGAACCAATCAAAATATCATTTGCATTAGAAATGTAGCGGTTTATTATTTTAAATGTATACATATTTGAATTTATAAAGGATGTTTCTTTACAAACTAATTAAATTTTATCTAAAAATAACCTTAAATCATCTCAAAACCAGATCAAACGAACTTCAATTTTACTCATTTTAACATCCACACGACACCAAAAAAAACCACAAATAGCATATTTTAAAAATAATAGTCCATGTGTAAGTTAGGGAACCTAGGCTTTCATAGATGAATTAAAATGAAATTATAAGACTACATGTAAAAATGTCTTATAACGCCCCGTGCATCATTACGCGAAGGCTATAAATTAACCCTGACCATTAAAAGTAGATCTAATGGTTATAAATCCTTGTACGAAAATCATATTTTTTATTTAAAGAAGGTGTTGATTTATTGAATGTTGAGATTACAAAAGATTAAAAGCAAGAAAGAAAGGTGTGACGTGGGATTACTAAAAACACTAGTAATATAATAGACGTACAACATAAGACGGTGACGTTTAGGTATGATAATATAAAATTTAAAAACGCATGTATTGTGATGTATGTTTGGCATTTTAATTAATTTAAATTAAATTCAAGGACGTATGGTCCCGTCTACTAAATGAAAACGATTTAAAGGCAATCCACGATTTTTGAATGTGTGCATTTTGGATTTCTAATTGGTCCCCAGTTTTTATTAAAAAATGATCAATTTATTTATCAACTCAAACTGGGAAAATATACATACATACATACAAGAGAGACCATAGATGAATATCAAAATTCAATTATTGATCTTATTGATTAACTAAGAAATGATTACCTCTCAACAATACCAACCAATAACTTTAACATACTCAACTACTAAGTTTAATACCCGTGTATACACACGAATTGATATAATATAATAAATATTTTAATAATAGATAATATTTATGTAATTATAAATGATATTTTTTTTCTAAATTACATGACATCAATGAGTATGTAACAAATTTGATAATAATATATTATCTACCTATTCTAATAATTGAGTAACACATCCACATGTCATCATTTTAACAACTCCACATAGGATTTTGCTTATGTGTCATGTTTTAAATTAATTTGATGGAGAATTTTTAGACGGGTCATGGTATGCTCCATATTCGAAATAACCCGATATGTTTAAATTAAAAATTCACAAATTATTATCAATTATCTCCTAACCCGATATGTTCAAATACAAAATTTACCAATTATCATGATCTATATCTTAACCCGATATGTACTAAGTATCATGAATTATCTCCTAACATGATATGTTCAAATAAAAAACTTATCAATTATTATGATTTATCATAACCCGATATGTTCAAATTAAAGTTTTACCAATTATCATTAATTATCTCATAACTCGATATGTTCAAATAAGAAAATTAACAATTATCATGAATTATCTCCTAACTCGATATGTTCCAATAAAAATTTACCAACTATTATAAATCATATCCTTTATTGTAACATATGATTTTTTATATGAATATATTTGTAAATATCCAAACCGCTTTAATAAGAGATATGTTAAAAATAAAATTGATATGTAAATTGAGTTAAAACCTATAAAACTAAAATCCGTATAGTACACGGGTACTAATCTAGTATATATAATATATATGTATAGATCTTCTAACTTTTATACTTTTTAAGTAAATAAAAAATTTATATTAGTTTTAAAAATTGAATAGGAAATCCAAAAGGCAAAAGCAAAATTAATAATAAAATTAAATAAAATTAAAATAGAAATCAAAAGATGACCCTCATATTTTTCATTCATTTACTTCCTCCCCCCTAATTTTTCCACACAAAATGGATCTTGATGACTCCCCACCCTTAAAACCTTAATTTATTAGGTAGATAGTTCTCTATTATATGATTTATATCTAACACACATACTCATAGAAACTAAAGTGTACCACGATTTGTAAGCAACATTGTAAACGAGCCAAATTGTTTACTTAACGACGTTTAGCTCACCATGTTTTTCTATTTATTTGGTGAACTATTTTTGTTTGCACAATTGAATATTGATGTTAGAATTACATCATATGACCATGTAACTAGTTTGTTGATTTTAAGGGTATGATTGACGTTATCATCAACGCTCCAAGGGTAGTGCAGCTTAGGTCAAAATAAGACGATAAGTGTACGATCAGCTTAATCGTCAAGTTGCAAAAGGTTATGTATCAAACTTGAGGACCGAAATGATTGTGTCGTCTAACAAGTTACAATCA
Organism: Tagetes erecta; assembly: GCA_030867185.1. NCBI lineage: Eukaryota > Viridiplantae > Streptophyta > Magnoliopsida > Asterales > Asteraceae > Tagetes > Tagetes erecta. The sequence goes on along the minus strand of CM061491.1, from coordinate 198,615 downwards.
AATAGTAAATTCTTGTTCAATTCAACTCACAAACAAGAAGGTGCTTTGGTATCATATATGAACTTATAACAGGGTGAATGACGAAATATAACTACTTTCACCATAAACCTTGCAAAACTGCAATCACTGTCACGAGCATTTGAGCTGAGGGAACGGTCAAACGAATCCAAGTAAAAAACAAATGTTCAACCCCTTTTATTGTTGCTCTTTCTTATTGAAATTGAAGAATTAATAAACTAATGTATTATGTATGGTTAAAAACTTATCGTCAAATAAAACATCTATTTCCAGCAGGAACCTCGTCAAGTTTGCAGTTTGATCAGCAATGTTATCCTGCCTGCAAAGAACAAATGCAGACATACATGTAGGGGAAAATTAAACCACATTTCTGCAAATCATAAATTCTGCCATGGAAAGTGGGAAGATGAAGAAGGATATAAGAAGAAAAAACGAAAAGTCAGCAAAGGGGGAGTGCAGTCATTTGGACGCACAGAAAATGTGAAGAGAAATCCATTTAATCCAACTCAACTATACATGTACAAGACTGCCACTGCATACATTGGAGCAGATGTGAGAACAAAGATTAAAATGAAAAAAGCTCGTTTCTAGGTTACAGAAATGGACCTAAATGCCGAATCAGCTGAACTAACTACGCATCCTCTCTTCAATAAATGCCTGAAAAATCACAACAAAAAATTTAAAACCATATTTAACTTATGTTGTGCTAATCACAACAACAAAAATTTGATGTAATAGCTTAACTAATAAAAAAAATTGAATCAAAACTTAGTATAGGAAAGCCTAGAAACATGAAAAAGGCGCCTGTCAGAAAATTCTATGTATGGTTCTAAACTAGCAGTCCAATGTCACCCAATAACAAGAACATGCAGGAATCATGTGATCTGAGATCAGTGTCATCAATATGTTGTGATGAGAACACGTAATTCCAACTTGGACATTATTTAGTGAATATTTATAAACTTACCTTGAGTCGGTTTATTTACTTCAAGTATGTTTCTTTATTTTATTCCTAGGTAGAGGGTTTTTTTTGGAAGTCAAGATCTGTTTTGATTTGCCTTGGAGGCTAAGGTAGAATTAGTATAGATAAGGCTGGTCTTTTCCTTTGTAATCAAACAATTTTTTTTAACTAAGACAGAACAGTCGAAAGTGTTCTTCCAAAATCTTGTGCAATTCTTTCTTTGTTTTTTATTGACCCATTTCTGCCAGCAGAAATTGGACAAAAGTACCATATTTATGCAACTATTGCAGTGTATACAGGACCATCAACTGTCTACGTGTGGTATCATTAGATGCTCAGGTAACATGTTACAACTTACAAATCATACCATAACACGTGTAAAAAGGTCCATTTTTCATCGAGTACATTTTGATTTACCAGGTCTGAATTACGTGGCTTGAGCCTTTAGAAGAGCCAGATAGTAGCTTGGTGCCTTTTAGCTTAGCTTTACTAAAAACTCCCTGTTTCGAGTATTGACCCATTCCCTCACCCACCTGACCGGCCCATTTTGCAACCTCTATTAAAAAGAAATGCAAGCATGCACCTATGACTACTATTTGTATCTTGTCAGCCATATGCTTAAATACAACTTCAAGAAAAAGATACAAAAATCGCATAGCTAGCAGCAAGAATTAAATAATTTCACAAATAAAAGCAGGAGTTACATACCCTTCCATTATTGCCAGAATCATCAGGAGGGTCCACGGTAGACTCAGATCGGCATTTAGCATGAACTATAGGACCTAGCTGAGATCTTTCCATTGCTCCAGATGGAGCATTCATGTACACAGCGCCTCTATACATCCACTCTTCAGTTTCATCACTGTAAAAATCCTCAAAAGGCTCTCCACAAAGTGCACAAATATTCTGATCCTCGTCAGCAGGAACAGCCATGTCATCATCATCTTTCTTTTCCACAACATTCTCAAAGGGAAGAAGAAACCCTGGAACTGGATCAGTTCCCAATGCCTCTGCACTACTAAGCCACACATTAACATTCGCAAACCACTTCTGCGATGGTTTTTGCTTACGGTTTTTTGATACCCGGTTTTTAGTCACGTGCCAATCCATATGATTACTATGTTCTTCCTGCAATTTGAACCGGAGCCCACATGTCTTGCATTGTCTGGGCAAATTAGCATATAAAGCAGTAATTGCTGACTCGTGCCGTGTTTTGAGAACATCAAGATCAAACTCAAGCCCAACTGAATCCTATACGTATAATTACTTAACTAAGAATGATATTCAACAAATTATAAATTGTAAAATAGATTATGGTGTTTTTGCAATATGATAAATTATGTGTACCTGTTCATGAGGCGATTTATTGAGTGAAAGCAGACCTTGGGCCATGAGAGAACTAAATAAACCAGAAAGTGCACCGCCAGCTGGAGGGGCAGAAGAAATTGATAAAGGGAGTTGAGGAACAGGAGGTGGTCCTGGGGGTAAAGGGGGTAAACCTATATGGAAAGGCATAGATGATTGCATGCCAGAAACTGGATGCAAGGAAGCACCCACCGATGACTCAGATCTTTGAGAGGTATACCCACGAACCATAGGTCGAGTTGCTAAATGAGACGGGTTATAACCTAAGATAGGTGGTATCATACTTGATCTAACCTCTTGAGGCAATGATAACTGTAGTGGGAGCCTGTTCTGCCCTGGAATATGCTGACTAGATTCTCTCCTTTCACTAAATGGCACAGTGTCATTTACAGGCAAATTGGGAGCATTCAACGGATCAAATTGACTCCTAACTTGTTTTTGAAATGGGTGAGAAGGCATTTGTAGATTTAGTGGAGGCCGCCAAGTTCCTTTTGATGATGAGGATAAGTGGTGTGGTAGATTGCCACCTGGGATGCTATCAATGAGATGGGGCCTTTGACCATGCGGATTGTAGTGATGGTGAGCAGCCCAAGCCTGCTCATGAGAGAGATTCAATGATTCTGGTGGATAGTGAGAAACTAGAATATCTGAAGGTTCGTTTTGGAATCCAGTCATTTTTCGCTTTAGTCCACGATCAGACTGCAAGAAGACAAATATTAAATTATGTGTGTGACACGATCTTTAAGCACGCCTGTTAAAACTAATTTGTCAATCCACCATATAGAAAACATCAGCTCAGGTGTCCAGATTGAAAAAAAAAATCAGAATGTTTATCAGATGCTTTTGATAAGATCTTAAAATGGGAATTCTTTCAAATTGACTGCGGAGTGCGGACACATGACAAAAACTTGCTTTTTTATCTATTACCCAACATGCCTGGCCCGCCCAATTCGGCACATCTAGTTATATGAATTCAATTTCAAAATAAACTACTCCGTATTAGATAGGGACAGATTGAAAGAGAAAAAAGAAAAGGAACAAGAAAAAAATACACTAACCAATGAAACTGCACTATTGGGGGTAGCCGAAGAAAGTAGCTCTTGGTTAGCCCAATCACCTCTTCCGAAATCAGTCTTTGTAGGCATTGACCGGTTGACTTGAAGAGGTTGACCCCTTTTAGAGCTACCAGGTAACGAAACAGATGAAAACAAATCAGTACCACGACGACGGTCTGCTAAAGTTGGACTCATATCTTCCCACTCAAATTCCTCTTCTTCAGCATTCTGCCATGTCAGCCCACCAACCTTGCTGACTAACCCTAACCCATTTATGGTTAAGTTTTTCCCATGTTGAGGCTTTTGGTTTGCTGTTTTATTCCTTTCATCTGTCCCATAAGCATTAATCAGAGCTCTAGGTCTTTGAATATCAAATCCATTACTTACAACATGGGGTCTCCGCCAGTCGCGTAGATCTTCATCACCAGCTGTCACAACCCCTGTTCTATAATCATATCCATGATGAGATGGTGATGCTCCTTCAACAACCCTTTTAGGAGAATCGACCATAGAATATTCTTCAAGTGCTGGTGATGGTGGTCGTGTATGACCAAGACTAAAAGGAGTACGGCCCACATGACTAATTGACCCCGATGACTGTGCTCGAATATGTGAAGAGACCACATCCCCATTATCAGATTCATATTCATCGAGAATCTTTGGAGCTGAAACCGCTCTTGCATGTTGAATTTTCTGAAATGATAGCAATAGATATTTAATTCATGCTTAGAACAACAGAAGAGATATATATATTATCACAGAAATAAATTTGACCACAATACATCTGTTTCTAGATAAAAGTAATTTGAACCATGTAAAAGAAAGAAAGACTTTGAAATGCCATCAAACAGTTAGTCACTGACCTAGATTATTTCGTCTCAAGTAAAACATATAAAATTAAAAAATAAAATAAAAACATGAAAGAGTATGCCCTCTGCTTCATTGCGACCGTGCAAGAAAAGATGCATCAATTGTTTTCAATGCCTTACAACGGTAAATTGTTAACAGTTCACTTACCAATACACAAACTACATATAAACTAGAAACAATGAGCTTTGAAACAGAAATTGTGATGCATAACATAAGACTGAAATGCCAAGTGGCATAACTGCAGCCAATGAGATACAGATCTGAAGCTCCTGGATCGATCAACAGCTAACAGGAAACTTGATAAGCCAGATGTTTAACTAGACATATGCATCTAGTAACAATCTTGAACTAGAAAAACAGCCCAACTTTGAATCAAGAATCTTTCTAGTCCAATGTGATTTACTGACTTAAAGTATCTCCAAATCTGAATCCAACTCGTTATGAGAGTATTAAAAAAATAACCTGATTGCACGAAATATTCATCTAAAAACAGTGGAGCACTTCACATTCTCTTATCAAAGAAAGCCATGTATGAGAAGTTGATGGGATTCCCAATGCTGATAAAATTCATATATTTGACACTACCTTTCACATATATTACAACAAAAGACTGGCAGGTGTATTTCAAATTACACTGGATATAGAATAACTTACACTGTCTTTCCTCTCATAAAGAATATAAGTAAGAAATATACTCTTGAACCATAAAATTATTTGGTTTTCAAATATAAAACCCAACACCATGCTTAAAAATCATACTTGTGATTACGAATCATGTTTTTAATCCTCCCTCCACATCCAACCAAACAACAATAGCAAGTTCTGCATGCAAACTATTATTCAAAGTAAGCCCATCCACACCAGCACCAAGCTGAAGCCAAAAAAAAAAAAGGAAAGTGCAAAAAGTCTATGTCTAGCAGCATTGCCCATGTTTCAACAATCAATTTATTTAAAACATATACCCCATTATACGAGTACCAAAACTAAAACACACTAGAAATTAGTTACATCAACACAAATATCCACATGGTGAATCCAAAAGATAAAAAGCTAAGTAGAGATACGGGTTTTCCATCAAAAAAAGCTTACATTGTCGGCAGATGAGCTTTCAAGTAGTCGTCTTGCCTCCAAGTATTTTGGATTGACATGTATACCATGAGCTGGTCTTGGAGATTCAGAATCTCTTATAGTAGAAGGATGATAGCTTGAAGAAGGAGAAAACTGTAGTTGACTTTCAATCTTGTGAAGAACAGAAGATGGAAATACGGCTGACCAAGTACCAAAAAGATGGCGCATGGAAGGATGTAGACTTGGGTGAACCTGCCTGTATGCCGCACAATAGACCTAGAAGAATAGCTCATCAAAAATAATTAATAATGCAATCACATTTCTGAAACTGTAATGCACAATATTTTAAGCCACTAACCTCAGGTAAACGAGCAGAAAAGTGGCGTATGTAATCTTTACCGATATTTTTGACAATACTATCCAGAAGATACAAAGAAGGAAGCTTTTGTTCAACTGGAACCTAGATGGCAAAATAAGGTCAGATAAACTTTTGAAAGTGAAGCATATGAATGCTATGGGTGGACAACCAAAAAAGTGAGCAGTATAGAAAGAGTTGGAAGAGTTATGGCATTTTAAAGTATAACACAAAAAGGTGCAAACTTAAGGCAACCAAATTCTGATATAAATCTCACAATAGGTAAATTATTGGAGAGTAATAGAAAATCAGCAAGCAGAAAACAAGAGTTTATTATATGAAAACAGAGAGTGAAACAATTAGGGTTCTACTGAGTTCCATGTTTACCTTCAAGCCTAGTATAAATAAGTAGGAATAGAATGATCTAAGTGCTGTTTGTTGTATCCATATACTTACTAGTTAAAAGGCCGAAACAGTACCTCTCCTTATTGATGATGGTTAAGCAGAAGTAATAAATTGATGAATAAAAAGTAGTGTAAAAGAATGATGAAGTACCTCGATAATTCGAGCACAGATAGCGTCGGCAATACCCTGACCATGTTCCATCTCGTCTCCGGCAATGATGGTGAGATCAGTAATAATAGGCTTGGAATTGATAACCAAATCCGACAAAACAAGTTCATATAAGTCTACGATATCTGCAGTAGTAAGGAGAGGATCATGATTAGAAACCCTAAGTTGTTGCTGTCTATCCTTGAACAAAAGCTTGAAGCGATCAAGAGTCGACTTGTTATTCCCCAACACACTCGCATCTTCCATCTCTAATAACTTTAGGTTAAGGTTAGGGTTAGGGTTTTATTCAAGTCTCAATCTCCCAATCTCATTCTCTCAAAACCATGGTTGGATGATGAGACTAGCGGAGAATGGGAAGAAGAAGAAGAAGAAGAATAATGCGGTTCGGTTTCACAAGGAAGAAAATCAAAAACAAAAATAAAAACAAAAACAAAAACAAAGAGGGTTGGATGTGAGTACACTACATCTTCAAACCTAAATCACGCTTTTCTAAAAAATTAACATTAACATTCTCAATCCCCCATTCAGTTTTTAATTTTTGTACAACAACTACTAACCAAGTTAATATAATAATAAATCATTTAAAACCTCTAAGCTTTTTTCTTTGAACGGTCATTCAATAAAAACTAACAAGAGTCTAGCACCAATTAAAAAAACAAACAAAAACAAGACAAGAAAAAAAGACAAAGACAAACAACTAAATGAAAATCTACACCACGATCTTCAGTCAAGTTTAACCATCTTGCCATTTGTTCTTATCCAAATGAATGATAACGTCTTTATGTCCCCCAAATGGTACATAAAAGTTTTGCATATTTCTTCAAGCGGGGTGGAATGTTATGTGCCAAGTCCAATCCCATGCCACTATCTGCGTATTTCATGTATATTTTCATGCACTCTTTACTTTCCTTGAAATTAGTATTAGTGGGTAGTTATTTGTTTTTCTTGTAAAGCTATAAATAGCCAAATATGTTAGGTGCTAAAGATATGAATGAAAATTATGAAATTGATTTTAGTTTCCCTCTATAATTATTCTGGTCATCTCAAATCTTCCTTCTAAGTTATCTGAAATCCAAGTGGTATATAACATTTGGTATCATAGCGGTCTTGATCCACTCACATAGGCTATCAAGAATGGAACGAGTCATTTGCTCGAATCGAGTTAATGATTGTTGAGATGGATGATTTGCTCAAGAACTTTCCTTGGTTACCACCATCCACCCCGTCACCCGCTGTCATCTCCCCATCACCAATAACTGCCAACCAACCACCACCACCAACCGTTGCACTCGCATTACTATCTCCGCCAATTCCGAAACTCGTAACACTCTTAAAACCCACATCACCACCCATTACCGCCATTGCATCACCATGCCTAACAACATCTATGTATTCCGTTCCAACAATTGTCCCAAACCTAAACCCAAAAGTTGCTATCAATGCTTCTGGTTTGAATAAAAAAGCTTCAAAGTGTAGGTGAAGAGTATGTTCTTCACTTCCATCTTAGCTTCAATGAGGATTTTGAAAACATAATGTTCAATTATCTTGTTCAAGAATTCGAAAGTTTAGATGTTAGTGATATAAAAGAAATCAGGACTACGATTAAAGAGGTTTTCGGGAACCCCGAATGGCGCCCACCGTGACATTCCATTAACATCACTCCAAATGCTAAGGGACGAACCGAGTGACGACCACCATAAAGCATAACCAAGCCTTTTCTGGTTTCACCTTGAGGACAAGGTGAATTTGAGTGGGGTGGAATGATATGTGCCAATTGCAAGTCATATTCCCATGTTTTACTACCTATATGTTTTCCCATTAAATAGTTTCATTCATTTTTATTTTCCTCTAATTTAGTGAGAAGCGGTTAAGTTAGTGGGTAGTTATTTTCATTTGTTGTAGGACTATAAGTAGCCAAGTATGTTAAGTATTTGGGATATGAATTAATGAATGAAAGAAGGAACCAAGTTTCTAAGTTTCTCTCTAATACTCTATCTGGTTTTCTCAAGTCTCTCTTCTAAATTATCTCAAATCCAAGTGGTACGTAACATATGTTTACTCAATCTTTGTGGATGTTGCTGAAAACTACCTCGTTTCCAACCTTCCAAATGCACAAAAAAGTTGTGAGGAAGATGACATATGTAACATTTTTCTTATCACCCACCACATTGTTACGACCGAGCCTTTCTAAGATTTCCTTAATATTACTGCAATTTTATTTAGGCACATTACACCGCGAGAATACCACATCCCAAATAGACGCAACACGCCAACACGGCAATTGACGAGTAAACGGGTTGGAGTTTCATCAGTACTCAGCAGCAACGCAGCACGGACATGACGCGTTATTAATAATACCTCTAGATAACAGGGTTGACCTGCAAGGGATACGATCTATTGACGCCCTCCACACAAACACATTGACTTTTGACGCAACACACTTATAGTCATAGAAATTGCATGCTTAAACTGATAAGCTAGGGACTTAATGCATTACCTAATCTGTTTGACGCTAAACCCTGTTTGACTATGTATCGAAGTAACCACATCAAGCCCCAAATCTTCCAACTCCGATTTATTCTTTATAATGTGATGCCACAGACCTAAAATTTGCTTTTTAACCGCTCAGTTGACATTCATACGAGGAGGGGTATCTTAGTTTATTATTGTTATTATTATTATTGTTATTATTATTGCTATTATTATTGCTATTATTTTTATTATTATTATTATTATTTTTATTATTATTATTTTTATTATTATTATTATTACTATTATTATTTTTATTATTATTATTTTTATTAATATTATTATTATTATTCTTACTATTATTATTACTATTGTTAATACTATTATTATTATTATATTTTGCAATTGCATTTATTGGGTAGTTTTTTAGGTTCTGTTGTTCCAATCTCCTACCTTGAAAAGTACCGATCATCTTATCCTTCATCTAACGTACGTTAAGTTGTGTTTTCATTGCTATAGTGACGAAACGAGGAGAATTGGCTAAGAAGTTTATACATACATAATGTAAACTATATATAGGCTGCTTAATTTCAAATCAATGTTAAAGTTCACAACATATATAGAAAGCACCACATCATATCAGCAATATATATATTACCGGCCAACATCTTTATATAGCGTTTATGATCGATCGAGTTGGTTGATTGACGGCCGACCTTATTTCTAGATATAGGTGGTGTTATATAGCTAGGATGCCAAACCCGGCCAGGTATGCTTATGTGGCTTATGGTTCATTTATCCCCGCCATTTAATAAATGTTATTGTTCTATTCAATGATGTTTTGGGTCTCAATTACTTAGTTAGCTAGCTAGGGAGGTAACGGAAGATGACCAAAAAAATGCATGGGGCCTCCATATTCCACAGGACAGTCGATCCCTAGCTTCCATGTATGTAATATGTTAATGGGTCGGTTTGGATAAGGTTAGTTATATAATGATAGTTGGCGGATATTGGTAATTAGCTAGGGTAGTTAATGTTGTTGTCTATATATATGTATGTCATGCATGTATTGTAAAGAGCTTATCATGAAATTAATCACAATTAATGTTTTCTTTGCATGATCAAAATTCTATGTTCTTGTTCTTGAATTCACATCACAATAATCGATCACACACGTCTTGAAACCTTTCAATTCAATCGATCCGCTGCGTTAACCATCCTACAAATGAAAGAAACTGGGGCCGGGCCTCCATGTAACAAGTTCCGCAATACAGTCCCTTCCATGCACTTAAGTAACTCCTGATCGAAGATATATATATATATATATGCATTAATGGTTGGTATATATATATGCTTTTACATACATAGTAAGCTAGTAACAATTAATGTTGGAAATTTTGCGCGCAGGTTGGTGCTTGGAGGAATAGGCCGGATAACAATATATATATATAAATATATATGCACATGTTAAAACATACCCCATTTTTTTAGGACAACAATATATATAATGAAGGTAGCTAGCTAGGTATATATATAGCGCCGTTGGGGGTGGTGGTCTAACGGTAAGACGCAAGTCTTAGGGTCCACAAGGTCAGGGGTTCTATCCTTGGCGAGGGAGGTTTTCCCATTTTATCCGGATGGGTTTCCTCCTTTCAGGGGGTGCAACGGGGGCCTCTGTGGGGTAGCTCGTAATGGGATGGTTGCCTTCGGGTTGTCTAACTAGAGGGTTTTCCGGTGTTGCTGTTAAAAAAAAAGGTGTATATATAGTGAGTCAATTAATTTACTACGGAGTACTTTCCAGAAGATAAGTAATTATTAGAACGTACATGAGAAAAGGTATGAAAAAGAATGAACTGTCATGATTAAAAGCAATGTGATGATGATTTTTAATACTATACGTACCAACATATATATATCACATTATATATTAATTACTAGTACTACTTGCATGTTTTGGTAAACTATAATCACCCTAGCTAGCTAGCTTGCTTTTCAATATCGATCATTTGACTTTAGTAATCTTAATGTCATGTCGATCATTATAATTCACTTTAATAGAATAGAAATGGATTAATATATATATATATATAGTGCATATATATATCCTATATAGGGGAGGGATCAAGAGAGAACTCCATATTAAGTTGAGAACTAGAGAACTACCAAAAATACAAGAGATGGAATTTTTAAGTGGAAGGGTAAAATTGGAACTTTACATATATAAATCTTTAAACATTTCTATCTTTTTCATACTTTAATTTTTTTTAAATTTTTTTGCACCATTAGATCAGAAATTTCATTATCTTTCATTTGAGTATAAACAACGTTATAAAAAAATAAAATTTTCTCGTATTTTTTACTTTCAATACTGCATATATGTAATATTGCTATATTGTATGTTTTTAAATTAGGGAAAGTGAATACGGTGTTGTTATGCACCTAAATTAACTGAAATCCATCAAAACTACGTACTTTGATAAAATAACAAAAGTTCCCCGGCATTGATTTCGATGATGTCATCACAAAAAAACAACATTGTCATGTCTTAATTCCAATTATATGAGTCATGTTAGCAATTATTTGGTCCACTTTATGTGATGTGGTTGAATATGTGCAGCATGAGCATATCACAATACCAATTATATAAGTCATGTTAATAAGCCAAATTGAGGTACGGCCGATTTTTAAAGAGTTGATAATCTTTTACTAAAATGAATGACGATTGTTGAGAAAATGAGAAAGAGAAAACTATGATCTGAGAGGAGAAGACTGAGTCGTCTATTAAAATTGAAGAAAGATCAATGAGTTAAGTTTTCTAATAAAAAATAATTTGAGTTAATTTATCAAAGCTACGTAGTTTTAATGGTTTTACAAGTAACTTAGGTGCATAACATCACTGTATTCACTATCCCCTTTTAAATTTTATAGTATTGCATATATGCAGTATCGTATACTGCATATATGTAGTATCGTATACTGCATATATGTAGTATCATACTACTACATATATGCAATATATGCAATATTGATGCATTGTTATTTTATAATTTGAATTTTAAGTTTATTTTACTTTGTTATGATACTTATCGTTGGTTTATTAGTTTATTATTATCTTTATGTTTAGACATAATATAAGTATTATTTCAATTTTCATTTGCTATAAGTTTTTTTTAATATGAAATATTAAGAACTTTGTTATTGGTTATTTGAGATCGTATGTACACTATAAATAATTATTAGACTCTTAAGTCATTTGGCCGCTTAAAATATGCATTAAGTACATTGATACTACATATATGTAGTATTAAAAAAACCAAAATGTGATTTTTAAAATTTTTTAATATAAATAACGTAAGAATAAGTTAGTAACGTTTAAAGAAAATATAATCAAATAAAATATCGCAATACTACATATATGCAGTATGAAAATTAAAAAATCGAGAAAAAAAATATTTTTTATAACGTTATTTATACTCAAATGAAAGATAAAGAAATTCCTGATTTAATGGTGTAATTTTTTTAAAATAATATTAACGTATGCAAAAGATAGAAATATTTAAAGATTTATATATTTAAAGTTCCAATTTTACCCTTCCTCATTAAAATTCCAACCCTTGTATTTTTAGTAGTTCTCTAGTTCTCAACTTAAAATGAGTTCTCTAGTTTTAATATATATATATATATATATATATATATATATATATATATATATATATAGAGGCACACTCAAATGAGAACACCTCTTAACTTGAGTACAAAAAGTACAACTTTAACGAATCATATATGAAGTCAAACTGTTGAATTTTTTGTAATATAAATTGACCAAAATGCTTATAATTCAATAATTTTAACATCTATTTAAAAAAAATATGATTCATCATGTCGTTTGTTAGAATGCATATATGCACCCACAATATGTGTTTGTGTACAAGTGATTTAGGTGCATATATGCATTTTAACAAACGACTTCACAAATCATATATTTTTTAAATAGATGTTAAAATTAGGTTAATTATAAGCATTTTGATCAGTTAATATTATAATAAATACAACAGTTAAAGCGGTTCCTAAGTTGTTCTCAAGTTAAAAGTGTTCTCATTTGAATGGATCCCTATATATATATATATATATATATATATATATATATATATATATATATATGGTAGGGTTCAAGAGAGAACTCATTTTAAGTTGAGAACTAGAGAACTACTAAAAATACAAGGGTTGGAATTTTAATGAGGAAGGGTAAAATTGGAACTTTAAATATATAAATCTTTAAACATTTCTATCTTTTGCATACGTTAATATTATTTTAAAAAAATTGTACCATTAGATCAAGAATTTCATTATCTTTCATTTGAGTATAAATAACGTCATAAAAAATATTTTTTTTCTCGTTTTTTTAAATTTCATACTACATATATGTAGTATTGCGATATTTTATTTGATTATATTTTTCTTTAAACGTTACTAACTTTTTCATATGTTATTTACATTAAACAATTTTAAAAATCACATTTTGATTTTTTTGATACTACATATATGTAGTATCAATGTACTTGATGCATTTATTAAGTGTCCAAATGACTCAAGAGTCTAATAATTATTTAAAGTGTACATATGATCTCAAATAACCAATAACAAAGTTCATAAGATTTCATATTAAAAAACTTATGGCAAATGAAAAGAAAACCAATACTTATAATATGTCTAAACATAAAGATAATAATAAACTAATAAACCAATGATAAATATCATAAAAAAGTATAAAAAACTTAAAATTCAAACTATAAGATAACAATGCATCAATATTGCATATGCTGCATTTATGTAGTACTTTGATACTACATATATGTAGTATACGATACTGCATATATGCAATACTATAAAATTTAAATTGGGATAGTGAATATGGTGATGTTATGCACCTAAGTTACACGTAAAACCATTAAAATTATGTAGCTTTGATAAATTAACTTAAATTTTATTATTAGAAAACTTAACTCATTGATCTTTATTCAATGTTAATGGACGACTCAGTCTTCTCCTCTTAGATCATAATTTTTCTCTTTCTCATTTACTCAATAATCGACATTCATTTTAGTAAAATATTATCCGCCCTTTAAAAATCAATCGTAACTCAATTTGGCTTCTCAATTCCAATTAATAGATTAATATAACATGACTCATATAATTGGTATTATGATATGCGCATGCTGCACATATTCATACCACATCACATAACGTGAACCAAGTTATTGCTAGCAATGTCAATACGATCATATGAGAAAATCCAAATTTGAAATTGAGGCATGATGATGTTGTTTTTTTTGTGATAACGTAATCGAAATCAATGTCATTGAACTTTTGATATTTTATCAAAGTATGTAGTTTTGATGGTTTCTTGGGTAATTTAGGTTCATAACAACACCGTATTCATTTTTCCCCAATTTAAAAACATATGGTATCGTATATTACATATATGCAGTATTGAAAGTAAAAAAAACGAGAAAAAATTATTTTTTCATAACGTTATTTATACTCAAATGAAAGATAATGAAATTCTTGATCTATTGGTGCAAAAAAAATTTAAAAAGCTTAACGTATGCAAAAGATAGAAATGTTTAAAGATTTACATATTTAAAGTTCCAATTTTACCCCTTCTTTAAAAATTCCATCCATACCTTTTTTTTAGTTCTCTAGTTCTCAACTTAATATGGAGTTCTCTCTTGATCCCTCCCCTATATATATATATATATATATGTAGAATCAATTAGCAAAACAATTGCTTAATTTACATGAGCTTGCACCACCATATATATATGTTGACAAATTATAAATTAAAAAGATGGGCGGGTGGTCCAATTGAGATAGGGGCACGTGGCACGGTGGGTATTGGGTAACCTTGTGAAGAATCGAAGGAGATGGAATATTTCAGAAGACTCGAGTCCAACTGTAGTGCAGGTGATGGAGATGCGCAAGTGATAAGTGTGAAGAATTGCTGGTTTTGGGCTGATCACATGGAAGCTGAGTGGTAGGTTTTGGCCGGCCTAGAATGTGCACCATGGTACGTTACGTACATATAATATTGTTCACCATCATATCATAGATTCACCAGCATTCCTAGCTTCAGTTACCGATCGAAACCTCAAAGATGCCCGCATATATGACGTACGTACGTACGTACATCAATCAATTCTAGTTCTACCTACCTAGCTAGGGATCGACTACCTACGTTGCACTTAATTGGTTTTGGTTTCAACTTAATTTCAAAATAAATGTATATATGTTATGTTTGCAAATTGCCGGCCTTATCTTTTATATATATTTACCACAAAATAAAGGGAAACAAATATATATATATATAGCTAGGTCGTAAAATCTTAATTCTTCTACTTGATCGAGCTACACTTCACGTATGATCATAAGTTGCATGCACTTGGCTGAGAAATTCTGACCCGACCTGAACCTAACCTGAAAATCATGTAATACAATATTTATAATCAATCAATGTAGTACATGCACATATATGATATATGAGATGATGGCGGGCGAAATGCTGCACCTGCACCTGCACGTACGTAGTAATTACTTGGTTTAATTATGTTCGGCCACAAGCAAAGCGGGGTTAAAGTTTTCATTCGGTTAGGTTGCACGGGCCTGGTCCTGAAATAGCTAGCTAGGTGTAGAGCTCGATCACAACCTTGAACCATAATTAGCTTCTTAATTGTATCATTATTAACCCGCCTTCCTCCACCACCATTTAGAGATCCAATTCCGAGACCTAGCTCAAAGGTTCTTAGGCGGCCATGATAATGTTCCAATATGCCCTGCTTTACAACCAACCCGGCCTTCCACAGAAACCTTCATCTGATTCTATCCAAAGATTCAGTTACATGGCCGGAGTGGAACTTTAAACAATAAAAAGTAGTACGTACGTAAAAGTTGCCCAAAGCCAATTATTGAGATTTGGCCATCCAAGTTTTTAATATGATTCATGTGAGATATATATGTGGGCGTGGGATGATGTTTGACAAATTATAAAGGCCGGCCGGAGCTGAGGATAATATTAATTTGGTACGTTCCAAATGGTGATAAATTTGATTTCATATTCAATATCTCATTGATGGTACGGTCTAGTCTTATGACTAAGGGGCTGTTTGTTTCAGCCTCTTAATGGTTCAAATGTCTGAATAGTTCACCACTTAATGGTTTAGACTGTTTGTGTCGTGAGTAGATATGTCTGAATGTTTAAAACATTTGCCTCTGAATGGTTAAGCATTATATAGAGTCTGAATGTTTAAGAGCATTCACAATGGAATAATCGATGTATGTGAGTGGGGTTTTTAATTTTTTGGGGGTGAGTGTGAGTGGTTGTGAGTAAAAGAGAGATAAAATTTGATGGTGGATGAGAGAGAAACTCTATATTTGAAAAACTACTGTTCACCCCCTATAATTTTTTAATATTATTTGAAAGTGTTTTGAGTAGAGGAGAGAGAAACTATAATAATAAATGTATAAAGATATTATTATTTAAATAAAAAAAAGAGAAAATATAGTGATTTTTAATGTAAATTCAGAGATATGATGAAACAACTATCTAACTAAAGCATTTCAAAGTTGAGCAAACAAAAAAAAAGTATTTGAACCTGACGTGAATCGAACACGCAACCTTCTGATCTGGAGTCAGACGCGCTACCATTGCGCCACAGATCCTGTTGATGTACCTTGTCCACCAAATTTCTAAAATACAATAAATATACATGTATGTAAATGTGCCCATGTTAACTTTAGATTCCCTTCTTAATTTAGTTCACTAAAGGCCTTTTGTTACGGCTTAAATTAAGTTTATCTTTTTTCGTGGTATAGGTTCAAATCACGTTAATGGCAACAACAAAAAATTAATAATAAATAATATTGTATATTTAAGTCGTTAATTATTTTTATAAACTTACTAATTTACAAGATCATATAACCGACCTTGTATATGAGTATTGGTGTTTGGGTTAATTACAACTTTGCTGTTTACTTATTCTTTAACTTTTGTTTTTTCGTATCTTGACATATTTATGATTTTAGTCTTAAGTTTTTTACTTTGATCCATTTATTCTACTTTGACATATTTACGATTTAAAATCTCAAGTTTTGACTTGATTATCGTTTTGACATCTAACTTTTAATATTTCCTCGTCTTTTATATGGTTTTGCACTTTGATATGCGAAACATAAATAAATTTTTATCAACGCATGTGACTTCGTCAAAAATCACACACGTAAGACCCGGTCTTAAATATAGTTTAAACCAAAATTCAATAAGAAAATAATAATGTAGACTTTTAAATATACTTGAAATCAAGGTTTTGTGGGGCAAATTTGTACGAGAAATATGAGGAGGTAGATTTTGAGAGCAAACATTTTAAAAACAAAAGTAATTTTAGAAACAACGCAAATGTAATTTATCTGCACTTTAAAATAAAGGGTACTTTGGTTGCAAAATCAACGCAATATCAAATAACTAAACGTCGACGAGTGATTTTAAATCACAACAGTTTTCAATATTGATTTTTATTATAATAATTTAGATTGTTATATCACATTTTCAATCGTGATTTCTCCATTCAATGAATTATTTGTTTTATTTAAGCCATTAAATTTTGCATTTGATTCTCTCCCATGTGTAACTTAATTATTTCGCTTAAGTTAATTTTTATTACATTCATTAAATTATCTATACACGTTTCGTATTTTATTCAATCGACAATTTAAAGTAAGTAATATAAAAGATAATAAACCCGGCCACTTAGAAGTTTAAACAGCTAGCACTCTTCGATCATATTTAAAAATGAAAATCTTGGACTTGCAAAGTCCTTTATTACAAACAAGAAACTCCATTAACATTAACATTAAATGGAAATGGAGGAGGGAAATTAAAGTAGGTAGGTTGATGATCGATATGATGAATTAATTAAGTAGAAGCAGCAAAATCAAGCGACTTCTTTCCATCATGAGATTTTCCAAAGAAGTTGTTCATGTAGTCTTCAAATAAAACATCCCTGTATCGAGCCACCCCGTCACGTGCCACCAGCTCAGCCAAGGGTCCAATTTTCACCCCTGGCATCGGAGCATTGAATATTGGAACCGAGACCCTTGACTCCACACTTGTGGTTCTCACTCTGTGTTCTGCACTTTTGTACCTTCCATTGCTTAAAATCTGACACAACCATCAAAACATATATATATATAACCAACAAATTAATTAAATAGCCAAGTCTTGTAACTTAATTAATTAATTAACGCATATATGCACCTGCAGGGTATCACCAATGTTGATGACCAAAGCACCATGGATGGGCGGAATCTCGACCCACTCTTCATTTTCCACGGATGCATTTTCATCCTCCTTTTTCACGTATAATCCACCAATGCCATCTTGTAGGAGCACTGTTAGTGTGCCCATATCTGAGTGACGGCCCACGCCCACGGTTAGATCAGGGTTTGGACAAGTGGGGTAGAAGTTCATGTTCACCATCCTTAAACCTATAAGTTCATCGACTCTTGATTCGTCTACATTCACTCCAAGCTTCCTGATGAGTGCTTGCAATAGCTTCTTCACCATCTCTGTTGATGTCTTTATGTATTCAAGCGCCACTTCCCTACGAAAACAATAAATTAAGTATTATTTATTGAAAAGAATAAAGAATTTTAATTAAAACCGGCCGGCCGGCCACAACAAATTTAAAATTCTTACTTACTTGCATTCACTCGGCCAAAAGTCGATAGCATCAGCATCATTTGTGTACGTCATGCTAACATAGTCTTTCCACTCCAAAGCATTTTCTTTCTCAGGAACAAAACTAGTCCCATACTTGACCATGGGACTCGGGCTAACCCCCTTAAGATACATAGCCTTCTTTTCAGGTGGTTGGGCGAAAAACTTGTGGGCTGCAACTTTAAGCGACTCTAGGAGCTCCACTGGCACACCATGGTTCACCACCTGGAAGAACCCAAGGGTTTCAGCAGCATGAGCAATGGCCTTGGCCACTTGCTCATGGTTGGGACCATCAAGTTCAGACAAATCAATGGTCATGTTTTCAAGTGACCCGGCTACATGTTCCTTGTTGATACGATGGTGGGGTGGTTGGATGTATCGAGCCGGTACCTGGGTTAGACCTGAGTCAACCAGACCTTTGACACCCTTACCCTCTTTCACCACAAATTTGAACAGTGAGGCCTCATCATTAGTGAAGTTTGGAGCCATTAATGTGGTGATCGATCGATATCCTTAATTAGTGTCTCAAGTCTTCAGCCTATATATAAATAGTGTACGTACGTTATGATCAGTATTCAGAATAATATATATAATTAAATAAATCATGTTGCAATATATATATATATATATTATAATTTAGGTAAGGCATGGTCTTGGCCTCATAAGTAGATCGATTAATAATGTTTTCATAACTAAACTTTCTGCAAAAATAACTTACTCGATCGGTTTCGCAGGAGAAGGGATGCAGGGCACCCTCGATTATAAAATTAAGCTTCTTGGAGATACATGGCTTCTTACAAATTATATACATAAATATATGAACGTACTGTATCTTATATATTTATTATATACTATATTTAGAATTATATTACAAATGATATTATCGTAATAAGATACATAAATATTTATTTATTATATATATGATATATTTAGACAAAATTTATGGCACATGCATGTGATCATTTAATATTCAAAATACAATTTTAATTATTTATAAATTTTAATACATAATTAATATATATTTTATTTACACCGAGAAGTCTATATTTTACCCGGTGGCCACAAGTAACCACGTACAGTAAAAATCCGAATTGTTACCAATTAGCATTCGATCTTTGTGATTTTTAGAATCAATAAGTATTATGTAAGTTTAAACCTGAAATTTAGAACATCAATCGTGTAAGGTCCGGTAACATATGTAAGTTTAGAAAGAAATGACAAAATTAAGAATGTGATACACAAGACTATTCCCGTTACGTAATTAAATCTTAAATAAATGTGTTGGTGCTAAAAAGTCAAACATGACATTTTCTTAATGCATGACAAGGTCTCCCGTGGCATGAATCACAACACTACCCCTAGGCTAGCTTCTAAGTCAACAAGGCCTTTGCTACATTTGTGATTAGTGACTACTGCATATATATTTCAAGTCTACATTAATGGTAGCTCCAAAAACCAGTTTACAACCATCAAAATTTTGATCCAATGAATATATATGGTATCTTCAAGTGGGAATCCTTGGTTTAAGTTATAATTTGTCATATAAACAAATTAAGCCTATACATAATCAGAAATTAATCAAGGATCTTTTAGCATATCTACATGTGAATGTATGGTAAAACAAGCGTTTTTTTATTACCAAAACCAAATATAAGCAGCTTCGTTTGAACCACATTTATTTAAAACGAATAAGCAGCTCTATGCCGGCCTACTGATCGATGTCAATTTCATACACTGTAACAAAATCTATGTAAGCATAGCATACCATCTCAACTCAAGTATCCTCTGGTTTGGGTTTCGATCAATTTCATTCCAAGTTATTTGGAGATTCTTAGGAAACCTAGCTTTCTTTTATCTTCCGTACAAGCTCTTCTTGAAACAACCAACTTCATAGTCGCACCCAATCTTTCTTCATGCTCTGCTTGAAAACCTTCAATGCTGCTTCAAAATCACCGGCTTTGCACATCAGTGTAAAACATCAATCACCCTTAGGTAGTGTTTATCATCTTGTTAAACAATTAAGTTGTTAGCTTCATCCAGCTTTCCCTCCTTGCAATAACCATTGCAATAAGTGAGAGAATTAGGCTTCATTCCAGTTAACAAAAGCCCGGCCATCAAGCGACTCTTTGGCTTCATCATTCTTCTTGAGGCTTTGAATTCTAGTGTTATATGTGGTCACTTGGCTTCCTCAAACTTCTGTTCCTTATAAAATCCCGCAATCAAAGTACCGAATGTGGTTGCATTTCATGTCATCAATTACGGAATAACACGAGGACTCGATGACAGTATTATAAGTATGAATAGTAAGATTTACAAAGTGGAAATTCACGATAAACACGCTCCAACTCATGATGTTTGTTAGCCAGCATACATGGAAACATTAAAGCATTTAAAGATTTGGCATTTGCAGTTGAGACATTTTATCAAACAGTTGGAAGGCATCATAGCTTGTCCGTAATAAACAAACAACGGCATGAGCAATGAAGTTGTGGTTCGGCCGAGTTTGAATGACTAGTTCAAAGTAGTGAGCTTGGAAATAGCGATTGAAAAAGCAATGCGATCAAGATGGGAATCGGGTGTGAGTGAAGCAGCAGCTCGACAGATTTGGATTATACGTTAAGGAGAGAAAGAGGTGGAGACATAATCAGGGTTTAGGCTTGAGGATCGATGAAACTGACGGAAGGAACTTCATCATGGAAGCCATTTGAGAAATCGTGAACCATAGCTCGGGTAGTATTGTCTTTTGTATAATTTGGCGTGGGTACGTGTATGAATGGTTACGAGGTTGTCTTAGCCGTTTAGAGTTTTTTGTAATGAAATAAACCCTCTAAGGGGCTGTTTGGAAGGGTCTGAATCACCTCTGAATCTAACTGATGACCGAATCAGATGAAACCGTCTGAATGAGCGCCTGGCCGAAACAGAAAAAAGGATGAGTCTGAGTGATGGTCTGAATCAAAAGGCGACGAGGATGAAACGAAACAGCGACAAGAAGACTGTTGAAAAGGTGAAACAACGATGGTTGTGGACGATTAAGGCTGTTTGGTTAAGTGCAGCGATGGTGGTGGGCGATGAAGGCTAGTGCAACGATGAAGGTTGTTGGGTGAGGTTAAAATTTGGAAAATTGGGACTAATAGATCCAAAATATGAAAATTGGGAGTTAAAACCAATATAATTAAGTTTTGACAAAACCACAAAAAACATCCTTTATCTTTTTAAGAAATTGAAATTTTCATCCTTTATTTTCAAAAAGCGCTCAAATCATCTTTTATGTTAGTTTTTTGTAATAAATTTTGTTTTTTAAACTACCTTTTGTTAACTTTTTCCGTTAAGGCAATGATATGTTAGTCCTTTTACTCCTAAAGGACCATTTACGTAAACTTTAAACCTAAAGGACCATTTACGTAAACTTTAAACCTAAAGGATCATTTTTGCAATTTGATATTTTTTTAATTATCACAATAGTTTCTTTATATATTTTATATATTCTATGTATATATATATATGCGTTTATTTTTTATTTTTTTTATAAAACACAATATCTAGTACATGATTCAATTTATCATAGTTTTATATATCACAATTGTTACATATAAAGTTTTTGAATATTATATAAACAACTATATTACGTGTTAAGTTAAAATAAATTAATATAAAGATTAATATTAAATGTATCTTTTAACTTAGACATCAATATAACTCTTTATTTGTATAAATAATATTTTATATATAAACTTTTATTCCAACAAAATAAGTTTTCTTAAGATTAAACTTAAATTGATGTCTAAAAACTACACATGTAGTATTAAATTTAAATAGTATTAGAATATACATTTGTTAAACGACTTATTACAATACATGTTTTGTTAAATACTTGTGTGGTTATATTTTTAGATCTTCCGAACAAAAATCATTTTTTGGTTTATTTGTATCCAATATGTAGTATTTAATAATAATAATAATAATAATAATACCTTTTATATATAAAACTGTGAAAAAAGCAGTTAAAAATTTTTAGAAAATTTAAACGTATATATAAAATCTATAAAATATAAAGAAACTTGTGTATTAATTAAAAGATGATCAAATTGTAAAAATGGTCCTTTAGGTTTAAAGTTTACGTAAATGGTCATTTAGGAGTAAAAAGACTAAGGAGGTGTTTGTTTTTTTATAAAACATCTGCAGAACCTCTTTTGTCTGCGCCACACAGACCATGCGCAGACGTTTAGGCCTGCAGAGTGTTTGTTTTTTGGAAGACATTTCATTAAAAAACGTCTTCCCATCCTCTTCTTGGTTCAGACCTAAACACATGTCTTCCCACCTCTTCTTCTCACTTCACAGATCACACATCTTCTTCAGACCTCACCAAAAACCCATTTAACATCTGTTGCTGTTAACGCCAACTCTCAAATCTGAGTTGAGTGTTTATCAGATTTCATCTTCAATCAACACAAACCAACACTATCATCGATGTACCAATTTATCTACCTCCACTCGAACACTGAATACACAATAAACCCATCAAACAACATATCGATTGTTTACATATTTTTTTATCTGAATGAGAAGATGAAGCAGATCGAGTATGTGCGTGTGTGGATGTTTTGAACCAGCAGAGCATCACATATAAACACCAAAATCACACAATAGTGTTTGACAAAAGAATAAGAATATAGGTGGTGTGTATTTTACCTACTTATTCTTGAACAAGAAGATAAGAAGATATTAAGATTTGGATGGTTGATATATTAAATAGATAGATGTTTTGGGTCCTAGATGTTTTAGCCGTTTTATAAATAATAATAAAAAGAAGATGTTTTATTATTGAAGTTTAATAAATTAACTTATTTAAATTTCAGTTTAATGCAACAGACTGCAGAAGTTAAAAAACAAACAGTCTTCTTTTTGTAGACTGCAGATGTGTTGACCACCTCTTCTTCTGCAGATGTGGTCCGCAGACTGCAGAAAAAACAAACAGCACCTAATACACATTTGACTTAACGGAAGTTATTTTAAATGAGGAAATTTGTTAAAAAATTTAACATAAAGGATGATTAGAGTGTTTTTTGAAAATTGTAATATTTAAAAAAGGTAAAGGATGTGTTATTTTAAAAATGAAACGTTAGCAGTTATTAGCGCCTAATTGAAATTCAAATATATAGCCAGCCAGCCATTGTCAATCTCTGAGCGGAAGGAAAATCATAGATCCAGTTTCAGTCAGAAAGAATGGAATCGAAGCAGCAAATTCCATCTTCTCCCTTACCAAATCTATCTTCTTCTTCATTACTCCGTGACATTTCCAATTTCAAAACCCCCAAACCACGACTAACAAACCCTAGCTTCAGTTTTCAATCTCCTGCTTCTGCTTCTTCTCAATTCTTCACTGCTTGTAAACAAACACTTCCTCGCCGCTCTCAAAAACTCAAAACACTCCAACTAGAGCAATCCAAATCATCAAGAAAAACTCAAACCAACAAAGACAAGGCCTTCAAGTCCTTGGCTAACTCTCTTACAGTCTGGCTCAATTTCTTATTTCAAAACCCCAGGTCCGGCTTCATTCCACTTCTCCCACTTTCTTTTTACTTCACCTTTCTTAATTGCTTTATACTATACTTTTAGGTCTTGTGGAGTTGATGTATCAAGATTTACCCGTCAAGACTCCTCTGATGCCCCCTCCTCAGATGTGTTTTTGGGTGCAAAGAGGGATGCTGTCTCTCATGGTGGAGTGGACATTGATCGAGACTGGCGTGGGCCCAAGCGTAGGAAGGATGTTACATGGCTTCATAAGAGTAAAACCGTCTCGACTTGTATGCAGGTTTCACTTGGGGATGTTTGTAGCTTGGATGACCTGAAACAAAGAATGGCGGTTTACTTGAACCAAACTAGTTGCCATCAGATTCTAGATGTCATGGCTCATGTTACAAAGGTTTGCTTTCTGTTTTTTTTTTTAAATTTATTTAAAAAAACTCTGGTCACAATAATATTAATAATGTTTTAAAAAATTCCAGAGTATTGATGAAGGAAGACTAAAGATGAAGGCTCACTGTCCAATAGTTACAGATGTTGGAATGAAGGAGAATGCCTTGAAGATTCTTCTGAGTTATAATCCTGTTTGGCTACGGATTGGGCTTTACATCATATTCGGTGGTGATTCTTTGTTACCAAACCCAAACATGGACACAAATTCCGAGCAAGAGCTTTCTTTTTTAAAAATCGTTTCCCAAAAATTGTTTTTCTCCCATCCTGGACTAGCAAAAGCCTATGTTTATAACAAACTGGTTGATGGTTTGTACAGACCTGGTTATTATGAAAAATTGGGGAATGTTATATTGAAGAAAATTTTACTGCTAGCACTCATACTTGATCGTGCTAAATCACAGACCAGTTTGCCTATTTGTTATGGTATAGATGGGCTTGATGGCGGGTCTCCTTTATTGTTCACATCCAAAGCCACTGTCAACTCAAGTTCTCAACTGATTTCTGGTAAATCTATCTTTGTTCAAGAATTTTTTAATGTTCACCACTTAATGCTTGTATTTTTGTCTAGCTTTTTTATCACCTGATGTCATGCATGGAGTTGGTAATCTTCTTACACAACTCACAATTATAGGATACAAGCTTTCTTACCACCAAGTATGTTCAAAGTTATTAATTTTATACCAATTTTATTATAGGATACAAGGCTTTTTTTTTACATTGATTATGATCATGTGCAGAACCCTCTTGTCAAGTATGTGTTTAAAGTGACTGATCTTTTTAGTGATTTACAAGATGGAGTTCTTCTCTGTAGAGTCATTCAACTCTTACAACATGACCCTTCTATTCTTAAGGTTTACCTGTTAAAATCTAAACTTCTTAAAGATTTTGATTCCCCTTAACTACCTAACAATACGCACTTTAACCTTACTTCTGTTCTTTGCTGGGCAGAAAGTGGTTCTTCCCTCGGATGACCGAAAGAAAAAAATGATAAATTGTGAGATTTCCCTAAAATACCTGAAGCAGATTGGAGTTCCATTGATTGACGAAGATGGAACTGAGATAATAACAGAAGATATTGTAAATGGAGATAAGGAGCTCGTAATCTCGTTGCTATGGAACGTGTTTGTTCATTTACAGGTATCTAAATGTTACTCATGTTATTATCATTCCTTATAGTCAGTCTGACTTTTGTGCTCTACCTACAGTTGCCGCTTTTGATCAACAGTGAGCTTATGTGCAATGAAATCACTAAAATCCGTGGATCTGAAGTGGTATGTATTCTACAGTTTACTAATGATCATTTTACTTCTATAAATATCCATACTCAAGGCATACTTTTTGTGGAAAATACCAGAAAACATAGTATATTCAAGGAGTTACTATGGACATACAATACAAATATATTCTTACAATAGATGGCATGTTCTTTTGCATTTTGGCAAGAACCATGGTTAGAACTTAGAGAGGTTAAGATCTCAATTTTTAAGCATATAGCTTAATCGAAAAGTGTTACTTGTTCCGAGGAAACTTGTTTTAAATCGTATGGTATATGACTTTTCATAATTGTAGATATATTAAAGCTATAACTCTTCTCTGGGTCTTAGCAGACACTTTCAAACACCTCAAGTCTTTTGGAGGTGCTTCTTGAGTGGATTAAGGTAATTTTACTTCTAGTTACCATCTGTGCATGGATTAGTTATATCATCTGAAATTGATTATGTAATTAATTTTGCTGCTACTCATTTATGCAGGCAATTAGTGATAACTATGATTTGAAGGTTGAGAATTTCACTTCATTGATTGATGGTAAAGCAATGTGGTGCTTGCTTGATTATTATTTCAGAAAAGAACATTGTGATGCTAGTTCTAACATGGTATGCATGCACTCTTAGCATGCTAAACTTGTTTCATTTGTTTTCATGATCATGTTGTTCATTGTTGTATGTTTGTGGACTTTCAAGGATTTAAAAGAAACAAATAGAATGTCAATCATGTCAGCTTCAGATTATGTTGACGCAGTGCATAACTTCTTGTTGTCACAAAAGTTAACCACACTGTTGGGGAATTTCCCAGAGGTATGCTAATTGCTATGTGACCTTGTTTACTTTTCAAATAGTCAGAATTTTGCGAAACAGTAACACCATCTATAGTGATTGCTATAACTTTTTTTACATGCAGCACAACCAAACACTATTGTGTGCACCTAGTTTTATTAACTTGGTTTATGGTAGTAATGATTTACACTCTCAATGTTTAGGTTCTGCAAGTTAGTGATATACTTGAATATAAAGGAGCCTGCAGTGACAAGGGAGTGATCATTTTGTTGGTTTTTCTCTCATCCCAATTAGTTGTCAAGAGAAATTTGGTAATGAACTCATAATGACCAAACTACCATTTTGAAGGGTTCTTGAAATAAAGTTTCATCAAGTAGCTCTATCATGAAAATACTTTTTATATTTTGTGTGGCAGGGACGGATTAATTTTCATAAACTTTTGGGTCATAATCAAAATCCAGAGATAAAATGTGTCAGGCGAGATCAGGTCATCGGAAGTCATGAAGTAGAAAGTTGTCAGAATGACAATGAAGGTTTCCACTGCCTTATCTTTTGTTCTCTAAATGGGAGAATTTGGTTTTCCTAATCAATCAGGAAAGTTTATTTTATTATTTTATTTTCTTGTAGATAATGGAAGAAATTTTAAGGCAATCATGGCCTGGTGGAAAGAAATGGCTCAGCACAACAGCAAAGCTGATGCGAATCCAGTTCACACAGGGTTAAATAGCCATCCTGGCAAACAATCAAATGATAATCGACGAGGTTATCAGTCCACACTCTCTCCATCTAGTAACTGTGAAAATCTTTCTTGTTTGTTACAGGATAACGCTGTCATAATTCTTGTTTAATGATATGCGTCTGTTACATTTTGCTTTATATAACATGCACCCATATATACAAGTATAAAACGCAAAGGTGCAATACTAAGATTTAAATAAATAGAATCTGTTGGAACTTAAATCACGTTACTTGGTCCATTTCTCTCTCTCTCTCTCTAATAGAATTAGTGATTTTGGAGAAATTTGGAAAGGTAAATGCAATAAAGACCATTGTGCTTCACTTTCTGTACAAAATCACATGTTTTACAAACTGCAGTGTCTTTATAAAATTTGCAAGGTAGATGATTTATTTTGGAATAAAAGCCACGTTTACTCAGTACCTTTTAGTAAGGTAGCATGTATGTGATTGCATACCTAGATGAAGAACGTGCTGGACATATTTTGATTTTTTCGTGCTTTACTATTTAGAGCAAGATGTTTTTATGACTCATGTATATTTTCGTGTTGGCTTCAGAAAATGCTGCAACAATCATACAGTCTCATTTCAGACGACTGGTTAAATACCAAAACTATACACAAATAAAGAATGCCGTTTCTTTTCTTCAAGCTGTAATCCGTGTTTGGGTGATGGTGAAGGGCACATCAGCTACAAAATTCAATTCAATCAAGATAAAAGAACAGGCATATGGAACAGAACAGTGCAAAAGTTTCTCTAGATATCTGATTGACAGGCATGCTTTCATGAAGCTCAGACATTCTGTAGTAACCATTCAACGTGCCATACGATATTGGATTTCCCAGAAGCATCAAACTGATGCTGCTATTATGATTCAAAAGTGCATTCGTGGGCATGCAGCAAGGTCTGTATATGTTCAACAATCAACCGCAATCATAATTCAAGCTTCTTATCGTAGCTGGATATTAAGGAAAAGTTTCCTGAATCAGAAGCAAGCCGCAATAAAAATCCAATGTCACTATCGCCGGCATACATTAAGGAAGAGTTTCTTGAATAAGAAGCAAGCAGCAACAAAATTACAATGTTATTATAGTGGATTGGTAATCAGAAAGAATTATTTGAATCAGAAGCAGGCAGCAACAAAGATTCAAAGTTATTATCGTGTATTTCTATTAAGGAAGAGTTTCTTGAGTCAGAAGCAAGCGGCAACAAAAATTCAAAGTCAATATCGTGGATGGCTGTCAAGAAATAGTTTCTTGAAAAGGAAGCAAGCAGTTATGAAACTACAAAAGTTATACCAGTCAATAATATGTTTGAGGAACTCTAAGCAGTCCAAACTTGAAATCAAGGCAGCGATTATTATTCAGTCATATACAAGAAGATGGATGGCTCATAGAGTAGCATGTAGATGCAAATGCTTCATCGTGTTGATCCAAGTAAGATTTTACATTAGAATGCTCTAGAATTTTCACAAGTATTCAATACGTGTTTTTTAGTATTTGGTTATGCACACATGTGGAAATAATAATCCTTGTCACACTTAAGAAGATTTAAAAAGTTTTGCCAATTTCTCTGTGCAAGTTTAAAGCTTCATAATTTTTTAACTTTATGTCAAAATATGTTGAATCATTTAATTTATTGTAGTGCAGCTATTCCTCTGATTATTGTTTTCCATTATGAATTTAATGATTTTGTGAACCAGAGTTTTTGGCGTGGATGGTTGATGAGAAGGGAAATTTTGTTGCAAAAGGAAGCTGCAACAAGGATTCAAAGTGCTTTTCGGTGTTTGAAATGCTTCAAGGATTTTAATTGCTATAGAAATGCTGCTACTGTGATCCAGAGATATGTCAAGGGGTGGATTATTAGAAACAGGCTTTGTGGTAAGCCTTATTTGTTGTGAGCGTTTAACATTTTCATTTCTTGGGTTCCTTTTTGTGAAAAATGGAGATGGAGCCTACTAATGGAGAATGGAAGAATTTACTTCCATTGTTTCTGGCAAATGATTGATAGCAGATTTTACCAAAGACATGGCTTGATTTCACATAGTTCACATCAAGAATGAAAATCTTGAAGTTTTTGAAGAATTCTAACAATGGAATTTGGACCAGACAGTTTGGCCAAAATGGCGAAGCTTAAACTTATACGTTAATCATTCTTTTGTTGTGTTCTGTGTTGCTCATCGTATTACTTGTTCTTTCTTTTAGATACGTGTGTATTTTGATGTTATTGACATTGAACACATTGAAATTTATAGAAAGTGATGCAATATCAGGTTGCAACCATAACCCCGGAAAAGACTGCCATGATGACCATGAAGTTGCGTTGTATGAGTATTCTGCTTTAAAGTTGCAGAGGTGGTGGCGGGGTATATTACTAACCCACTCCCAAAAACAAACACGATCAGCAATTTTGATTCAGGCAAATATTAGAAGATGGATTGCGAGGAAAAAAATAGCTCAGAGTAAACATCGTATTGCATTGATCCAGGTGAGTAACATAAACTTGGTTCTTAAGTTCCATTATCATCTAAGAGAAATGCAGAAAAACAAATTAAATTAAAACCTTTTTACAGTCATATTGGAAAGGGTATATTGAGCGAAAACATTCAAGAGAAGAGGTAGCTGTTATACGGTTAAGGGTGCAAAAAGCTTGTGCAAATGTGGATGATGGCATGAGAATTATAAACAGACTTATTACAGCACTTTCTGAACTGAAAAACATGAAGAGTGTTAGTGGCATCCTTCATACCTGTGCAACTCTTGGTGAGCTAGCTAATTTACTTACTTTCATTTTGAGATATATAAATAAATTATAGTAGTTATTGTTTTACTACAGATATGGCTACAAAACACTCAAAAAAATGTTGTGAGAAGCTTGTTGGCGCAGGGGCCATTAATACCCTACTTGAATTAATTGGTTCAATTAGTCGAAGCATTGCTGATCAAGAGGTTTTAAAGCACACGCTTTGTATTTTTAAAAATCTTACACGTTATCCCCATTTGACTGAAGTGCTCCTTGATGTTAATGGATCGGGTCAAACAATTCTTTGGGAATTCATACGGTCTGTTACCTACTTGATTGATAACTTTAGCTTGCTTGCATATTTTTATTTGACTCGATCTTATTCTCTTTGTGTTTTCTTATTTTCACGGATGCAGAAACAAACAAGACTCCTACTTCATCGCAGCCGATGTTTTAAGAAATATTTGTTCCCACAAAAAAGGAGTTGAAAGCTTACGTGATTTACATGCTCTCGTCAAGAGGTTGCATAATCTTGTTGAGGATCTTAAACGGAAAGCATGCAATGAGAAGAGGTAACAAATTTATTATTTGCAATGTCCAAACAAACATAAACATTCTATTTAACCGTCTACTTTTACAATTTACCTATTGCTAAAACCAACATTCTATATCTTTTGCAAGGTCGTTTTGTTAACATCAGTCGCTGCATATTTATTTTTTTAATTCACTGCAATCGAAATATTTTTACGTATGCAGGAACCAACAAACACCAGCAAATAAGGAACAGACGAGCCGGAGACTGAAAGAAGCCATTCAAATCTTGAAACTGATATCCAGCGGTTAAGACTGATTCCAACTCGGAAGCATTTGTTGTGCCTTTGTTTTTTAGTTCTCAACAAGTCTTGTTTACTGCCAAGATCAACGTCTAGTGTTTTCTGGATGAACCATGTATTTGTAACGAATACAAGTTGATATCTGTTTGTAACGAATACAAACAGAGTATAAACAACAAAAGAAGGGCACAAGGATGAATCTTGAATCTTTTGCTGGCAATTTTAGTGAATACTAGCTAACCTTTATGTCATGATATTTCATTCGCTAGCTAACAGATGAGGTTGTTGGCTCAAAATTTCTAAGTAGACTTGAAACATGCACTAGCTAGCTAGGAAGTTTGAGTTCACTATGCAAGGAGTTTCCTTGGTAAAAGCTAGGAGTTAACTTAAGAACTAATTTGGTGCAAGTAAGTTATTTTTGTAGAGGTGTGCTAGCTAGTCACAACGTACAATGACCTTAATTCGGCTGACTTATCTTGCATGGCCGGTTCAGTGGTATTACTCGTTCTGTTTGCCATTTAATTTGTTTTGGTTGTAAGTACAATATGCATGCATGGTGGATTATGTTTTATCAATATATTAATTTCTTAACAAACGTTGGTCTTGCTAATTTTCTTCAGTATTAAAGTTTTTCCCCTAGCTTTCACTATATATATATATATATATATATATATATTATAATTTAGTGTTTGTGGTTTGTACCCGGCCATATATATATATATATTACAAGTTCTTAATCTCATTCAAATCTAGCTCTAGATGCATTCACTAACTGCTACCTAGCTAGTTTCCTGATCTCTGCGATTACTGACTTAGGCCGGGATCATATGATATTAATTAAGCTGGAGGCCGGCAACACTGCTCTTTGAATATACATCGATCTTTTATATATATTTTCTTCATTTGCAGCTTCTTGCCCGAATAGTCAGAATGACGATGATCCAAATAATACAACTGTTAGCTAGCTAGTAACTTCATTCATTATCATATATAATACAACCAACGTGTTATAACTGAATATTCAAACGTTTCACTGCAGATAGATATTTGTTGGTGGGTTGGATCCTAATGTTAGCGACCAACATCTTAAGCAGGCCGGTGTTCAGCCAATACGGACAACGTTGTAGTCCTAGCTAGCTTCCAACAAACAGGCCGGTTTGTTTGATTATTTCATGAGTATTATATATATATATATATGCTTAAATATATATATAGTTGTCCACCCCTAAAAATATCATTCATGTGTTGAATTTGTTCAGCCTCAGGTAGAACAGTGAGTGACGGATATTTTTTATAAGCCAAATTTTGAATCAAGACCTAGCTAGCTATTTAAAAAAAATTCACTGGTTTTAGCGACAGTTCAAGTGCAATGCACGTATAATTCCCTTACGACCAAATAAAGTATTTTTTTGACAGGTGGCGATGGGTTACGTGGGTTGATATTGGGCAATCACAAGAAGGTCGGCCGGATTTGTAGGTGTCAAAAGCCATGTTTCATCACCAACCACCAAATACGTACGTCCGTCCTTCCTGTGTAAATCGTAATGGCAACCCGGCCATGGGTTGTGGGCGGTCGCCGATTTCACATTTATGTGGCATTGCAACTTGTTTCTTTTTCCATTTTTTGTTTGAAATTTGTTTATTTTATTCTAGTTTAATCCAGTAATTAAGATGATGATGGCATGGGATGGCATGATAATTAATATTAATTTTCATTATTAATGAGTTTAAAATGATCAATTGATAGTTATGATGACCGGGTTATTAGTTTAAGCATTGTTATTTGTTAGTGAAAAGATGATAATGTGTTACAAAATAAATAAGAATATATATAAAGTATGTTTTCTAGCTTTGTTATTTTCTTCTTAATTTAAAAACGAAAAGTAAAATTTAAGAGTCATCTGTTTATTAGTAACAAATAACAGATTCAATCGATGATTTCATATATATATTTATTTATTTATTATTGGAAATACCAGGGAATTCATTAATTTGATGGTTCAAATCCAAATCTAAATCATTTCTTCAAAAGGTTTGCGTGATCCCATTTATCCAAACGTTTGTTGGATTTTTCCACCTGATTAACCAAACCAAACCAAAAGTTAAGTTAAGTTATGTTATGTTACTAATTAATTAAGAAAAATAAATAAATAAATAGTTTTATTGTAGATGTGAATGAGTAAAATTGTTTGTGTTGATATATATATATATATAGGAAGAATTGAACGTGCCTCTTTATTCCAATCGGTACGAAATGTTGAGTATAATAAAATGAGTGTTTGCATCCCGGTTCCTGCGATAATTCCGGACCATATTCCCTGCAGGCAGGCATGTGTATGATCGATCATCAATCTAGAGATATATATATATATATATATAAATAGAAATAGAAATAGAAATAGAAATAGGAGGAGGAGGAAGGTACCTTGACTCCGAGGTTAAAATGGAAGCCAAGAAGAAAGCCGAGGGGAATGCCTACAACGTAGTAGCATCCCACATTTACGTACGCCACATAACCTTGCCAACCACATCCCACAGCAACACCTTCACATTCATTCATTCATTCATTCATTTCATTACAACCCTACCTATACCTACCTACC
Organism: Tagetes erecta; assembly: GCA_030867185.1. Lineage (NCBI taxonomy): Eukaryota > Viridiplantae > Streptophyta > Magnoliopsida > Asterales > Asteraceae > Tagetes > Tagetes erecta. The sequence goes on along the minus strand of CM061491.1, from coordinate 165,169 downwards.
TACTAATTATAATTCATTCATTAATATACATCGATCTATCTACCTACCTGACAAAACGGGTTGTATGCCATTAAGCACAATCGTTACAGCCAATAGTGGGCAAAGATCAGACACTGCATTTGCAACCCTTTCACCACTTGTGAACGCGTAGCTAATAACATGTCGCCCCCACAAAACAATCCCCGCTTCCACTACAGCAATCACAAATGAGACGCTAGTAACAATTACCACCGAAAAGGCTGCCGCTTTTGGGTGTCCTGCTCCAACCTCGTTTCCAACCCGTACACTTCATATCATATATATGTAATTTCAAAACATTAATTAATTAATAAATTCAATTCATTCATTTGTCACCTAGCTAGCTCTCCCTCTCACCAGTACATACGTACATACATACGTACGTACGTGTCTTTTATATATAGTATAGATTAATTAAGCAAAAAAAAGGTAATTAATTAGTACGTACGTGTCAAATTAACTCACCTAGCAGCTGCATTGAACCCAACTGAGACCATGAACAATAGCCCATTCACACTCGAGCTACAAATATAAAAGAAAAATAAATTAAATTCAGACTCAATATCTATATGTTAACTAACTAACAAATGAAATTATATATATATATGATGATGATGATGATGATGAGATCGACTTAATTAATTACCAAACCGAGAGTGCATCCAATGATAACTCCGGGTTGTCCAACAAACCTGCAATCAACACTAATATCTGAAAATACCACGTCTCCAAACACAACATCACGGCCGAGCCACTTGACAGTTTTACAAACTCCCAAACCCCATCAAACGCCTCCTTTGGGTTGAACCCTCTCCATGTGGCCTTACATCTATCACTCCTCAGTATGTAAACAAACTGACCTACCACTATAATCCACCATGACAAGCTTAGGCTCAACGACGCTCCAAACAACCCCAATCCTAACTTGTACACCATCATCCACGAAATGATCAGGTGCACAACCAAGGTTCCTGCTGAAATATAAGCACTTGGGGCCACAATACTTTGAGCTTGAAGGAACTTTTGTATGGGAAAGTTTATAGCATATGCAAATATCTGAGGTATGAGGCCATATACAAATACGGCTGCTGCAGATGCCATTGATGTTGATTGCCCGATTGATATTAATATTGGTTTTGAAAATATGTAAATCATGCTCACTGGTATGCCTGTCACTAGGAGAACAATTGATGATCTTTGAAGGTATACTCCAAGCATATCAAATTTGTGTGCCCCGAATGCTTGACCGCATAGCGTCTCCACTGCACTACCCATTCCAAGCTTCAAACACACATATGCATATATATATAGAGAGCTGCATGAGAGTTATTTAATTTGAATATATATATATATATATATGTAGGTCGGTATGATGATTTATATATGTAAGTAAGTAGCTAGGTACCATGAGGCCATAAGCAAAGAGTTGAATCCCTTGGTTACCAAGGGAGGCGGCTGCGAGTTCCATGTTGCCAAGTTGGCCAGAAAAGATTCTTGTGGACATGGACATGGCGTTGTTGATTAAGTAAACCATCACGGCAGGTGCAGCCAACTTGTAGAGTAGATTAAGTTCAATACAGGAGGCTGCTGTCATCCGGCTGATGAATGGTGTTTCGGTGTCGGAGAGCAGTCTCTCAAGGTCTGCATCATTATGTTCAGCTAACACTAGTAGTGGTGTTTGGGACTCACCATCCATTTCTAGCTCAATTATTAATCCATCACTATATATTTCTTTATTTATTTATATACAGATCGATCGATCGATCGATCGAAAGCAAGCATATTATTATTATTATTATTATTATTAACATATATATATGTGTGCGCGTATTAAATATACGTACCTTTCGATCAATTCCCTCCACCTAAAAATTCCCTCTAATAATTCATATGATATGATGCTCGATTGGAATAAACTGCATGTAACTTAATGATTTAAAAATACATTATATATATTTATTCTCAAGTTTTTACTTTACTTTCTAAATTGTATATACCTCACAATTCTAACCGTTAGTTTAAAGTACGTGTTCGTGCCAATTAAATTAAAGCTTAATTTCATGTTGATTTTGAGTTTACATACGACTTCAATTCTTTATCGTATGTAAAATGTATCACATCACAACGCGTGATATTAACAATGTCATGTTACTATTTCAATTATGAAGAATTTATTATTATATTTCACATATGCGTGCATAAATTAAAAATCAACCACACGTACGCATCCGTTTTTCTATTCCGGTGATCTTATTTGCAAAAGAGTTTGGTTACTACGTACATATATATAGGGAAAATAATATCTCACGTTGCAATTCTTTATTAAAGCTAGATAAAAATATATATATATATATATATATTTCTATATATATTTCTGTATAAATCTCGAAAAAAAAATCGGAACGAGCATAAAATTTTTAACATAAATATAGGATAAAAAAGGTTCTTTTTTTCCAATATTCTTAAGGTATATGTCATTGTCTTAAAGTGGAGTTATATAAAAAATATAAGAAGTGACATGTAACACTATCTTAAAATTAGAAGTAATAGTAAAATTGTAATGTCTCAATATTTTAAGTAATGGATGTGAGATGTTTTGTTATAGCATGTGGCTATGTCAACAATGAAAACAAGTTATAAATATTTGACATGTTGTGTTATTACGTATGCTTTATGTGTATTAAAAAACAAGTTATAATATAACACAATGACATAATATAACACAATGACCTGAAAAATAAAAACAATGAAATGACTAAAGAACACAATGATCTGACGAATAACACAATGAGTTGAAACATTAATAACAATTTATATATTTGAAATGTTACACAAATAAAACAACAGGGGTGTTCATTATTCGAATACCATTCGAATTATTCGAAATTCGATTCGAATTGAATTCGATTAAGGCCATTCGAAATCCACTTTCAGTCATTCGAATGTGGATCAATTACGAATATGATTTTCTGTATTCGCATTCGATTCGTCCAATTTGAATAAAAAATTTATGTATTTTTAATATATATTTTTAATATATCTAATTAATTATCTATATATAAATATGAGTTAATGAGCTTGAAGTAAAGTTAAAAATAACCAAACCCAACCCATTACTCAATCTTAATTGTTGTTTCTACATATGAACATGATTTGGTGTTGTGACAACTGCTTAATTGTTGTTTCTACAGGTTTTAAACTTGTTTACAGTCTTTTTTTGTGTTTGATTATGCACTTTTAGACCTTTTGTTAACATGCTTTAGACTTTTGATGTGCTAGTATTTTGCATATTGTTTGGGTGATGTTTTGCACATTGTTTGAGTGATATTGTAGACTTATGTTTTGTTGGTGCTATATTTGTATTGTTACTTGATGTGTTTGTTTATTTATATATTTTTTTAAAGTGAATACATTCGAATCTATTCGAATTCGAATAACTTAATCGAATCGAATACATAGATTTTTATTCGAATGCGGATCGAATACGAATACAGTTTTTAAAAGTCCCAATTCGACCAATTCGATTCGCCTAATTCGCCCAATTCGCATTCGATTCGAATGAACACCCCTAAAAACAAGTAATGGATTTGGGATGTTATGCTATGGCATATGGCTATGTCAACAACAGTTAATGAAAACAAGCTTAAGATTTGACATGTTGTGTTATTATGTATGTTTTAGTTTGAATTCGAAAACAAGTTATAAATATAACACAACGATCTAATGAAATCATAATGATCTGAAATAATACAATGACCTGACGAATAACACAATGACCTGATGAATAACAAAATGAACTTTTAACATGAAAAGAAGTTATAATATATTTGAAATGTTATACAAATAAAACAAGTAATGGATTTGAGATTTTATGTTATGAAATATGATTATGTCAACAATTAAAACAAATTATAAGATTTGACATATTGTGTTATAATGTATGTTTTATTTATATTAAAAACAAGTTTTAACATAACACAATAGCTTAACAAATAACACAATGAGTTGAAATGTGAAAAAATTTCGTTTTTTATTCATCAATATTATATGGTTTTGAAGATAAAATAACCGTCGTTTTTTTGGTATAATTTTTATTAAATAATAATGTCGTATGTAAAAGTTATGGACATTTAAAAAAATGGGTGCAATATGAAAATATGACAAAGACTAATATACCTTTGGTTTACTATTTAAAATTTCACCTATTTATACCACTTTATGTTTTTAGGCATTCATCTTCATTTAATATTCGATCTAATTACTCACATGCATTTTTAACTTTGCTATAAAATTTAGACATTCTAGTTGAAATTAATATCATTGTCTTACTAGGTAAATAAAGATTGATATTTATTTTTAATGAATATTTGGATTTTAATGGATTAATTTGCATTTTTGGATTTTATTGCATTTTCTTTTGTTTAATGAAAACGAGATTCTCCACAAGTGGGATTACTTTGCTGATGCTGCTAGCATATTTTGCCGTTTAGAAAAGAAATTAATTTTTGTAAAACAACGATCGGTACAATGAAGTATAACCTATATATTCAAAAGTGCAACCGTTTTAAAAAAATAAAAGTTTTGTTTTTTAGTTTTTTGTTGTATAATATTTTATTTAAGTTATAAAATAGGTTTATTACAAATCATAAAGTTCACAAATAGCCTTTTTAATGTGAAAAATACTAAAATGCTTTTGAAGTTAAAAAAAAAACTAGCATTTATTAGTGTTAATGCTTATATTTGTTACAATTTAAAATATCAATACCTAATCTTGTAACAAAAAAAACTATAATACTCAAACTTGTTATTTTAATTAAACATAATTAACTCTAGCATATAATAAATTAATAATAGGGATTTTCTAATATGTGCCCTAAGGGCACAAATAACAAACTTTTAATATGGTAAGTATTCTTACTAATTACATTAATATTCTACTACTTACCATATTTACCAACAAAAACTAAATATAAAAACATGATTTTTGTTGGTAAATATGGTAAATAGTAGAATATTTATCTAATTACTAAGAATACTTACCATAATAAATGCATGTTATATGTGCCCTTAGAGCACATATTAGAAAACCCCTTAATAATATATGTTTGTATGCATATAAATGGACACAAGTTAACCTAGTTAGCTGTTGCATAATCATATCATTCAATTTATAACTCGATCTACTACCACCATTAAATTAAAAATAAATACATATGACTACGCCTTGCGAGTTGCGACACCTTAAAAATACCGCACAACCATTCAATGAGTTTTAATACGTATGTTTGTTCGACAATATTATCACTCTTAAAACAAATCTTAAAAAAACATTTAAAAAAATTTCGGAAGATATTTTGTGTTAATTTAATAAAATTTCGGAAGGTTACCGTACAAAATGGATTTTGCCTAAGAAGCGTGAGAAGTGATATTTAGACACATCAAAACCGGGTCAAACGAACTCCGATTGAACTTATTCTTGCGGCGTTAGAACCGTGTCGTCAAACCCCCGCCCCCACCACCCAAAAAACCTAAAACCCCCCACCCCCACCCCCCAAAAACCTAAATCACCCGACCCGCACCTTCTAAAAACCTAAAAACCACCCACCCACCACCCAAAAAACCTAAAACCCCCCACCCCTACCCCCAAAAACCTAAACCCTACCCACCGACCCCCTAAAAACCTAAACCCCTCACCCCATCCATATAAAAGCCTAAAATCTAAAAACTAAACCCTAAAAGCTAAATCCCAATACTAAACCCTAAGGTTAAACCTTAAGGTAAAAACCAAATTTTAAAGCTAAACCCTAAAAGTTAAACCCTAGAAGCTAAGATGATAAAGCTCGACGAGACGGTTCCAACGCCGCTTGAATGAGCTTAAACGGAGTTCGTTTGACCCAGTTTAATGTGATTTAAGTTACTTCTCACACTTTGTAGGCAAAATCAATTTTGTATTTGATTTTTCCTCTATAAGTTTTATGTAATAAGTCAAGTAGTTTGAGGAGAGAAAAGAAAAAAGAATGGGCCTGTAAGCCCATACTCAATGAACATTGATTTGATAGATCTAATCGACTGACTAATCGTGAAACATTGACGCCATGGAGGAGGAGTTTGAGAAGAGGAAGAAAGCAACGTTGGCCGCCATGAGTTCATCGGAGGCGGACAAATCACCAAAAGGAGACATTGACGCCCCTTTAATCCCACTTCTCAATACCCTTAATTCTCACCCTTCTTACTTCACTACAAGTTCTTGTTCCGGCCGCATCTCCATCCTCTCCACACCAATCACTTCTTCCTCTTCTTCATCCATCAAGATGAAGGCCAAAGGCGGCACTTGGCTCTTCATCACCCATCACCCAGCTGACCCTCTATCAATTCAAAATCTCATCTTTCATCCTCCTCCTCAACATATTAATCATCACCTCGTCTTCAGGTTTGAACCTTTAATCATTGCTGTTGAATCCGTAGACGTTTCTTCCGCTCAACACTTGGTCTCTTTAGCTATTTCCTGCGGCTTTCGTGAGTCCGGGATCACAAGTGTCAAGAAGAGAGTTATTGTTGCCATTCGATGCTCCATTAGATTAGAAGTTCCATTGGGTGACACTCATAACATTATGGTCTCAAAAGACTACATCAATTACCTTGTTGCCATTGCTAATCACAAAATGGAGGCTAATACCAAAAGAACCGATGCCTTTCATCATGCTTTGCTCACCACTTTTTCTCATCTCATTCCTGCTCATCACATTCTACTTACAACTCAAATTAAAGATGACACAACTACAACTACAACTACTAATGCTGCTGGGGCTGCGGGTATTAGTTTTTCTCTTCCCCTTGTCCTTTACTTGCATAATCTTACCTAGGAATTTAGTAATCGTGTTATTTGTCTCTGTCTTTATTTTAGTAGTTTCAGGAGTTGTTCTTCTTCCTATGAGAACCAGTGGTGAACCAGTTGAGAAGCTTCATCTCTGGGGCCATTCTACCTGTACACTTGAAACTCCATCAAATCCCAAATCACTGCTTGTGTTTGGTGGTTTTGGAGGCATAGGTAGGCATGCAAGGACAAAAGATACATGGCTTCTAGATTCAGTATCTGGTCAACTCCAGTTACTTCACTTTTCAACCACTCCATCCCCTCGTTTGGGTCACACAGCTTCTTTAGCAGGAGACCTTATGTTTGTTATTGGAGGCAGAGCCGATCCTGGTAATGTGCTAAACGATGTCTGGCTTCTTAATACAACTAATAACCAATGGAATCAGCTACAATGTACCGGAGCTGTATTTCCTCAGAGGTTATGCATCTTCACTTCTTATCTCTCCCTGTTTCACTTTAAAACAGAATTTTTATATATTATTATTATTATGCAGCCATCGGCATGCATCAGCAGCAATTGGGCCAGACCTCTATGTTTTTGGTGGGATTCACAATGGCAGCATCTCTTCAGGTATGTATAGGCTTGATACAAGAACCTTAAAATGGGAGGAAGTGATTGTTCAAGGGCAAAAACCGTCACCTCGTCATTCTCACACATTGGTAGCCTACGGCTCTCAATTATTTATGTTTGGAGGGTATGATGGGGTGAAAGCACTTGGGGATTTTTACAGTTTTGATGTTCATTCACGCACTTGGAAGAAAGAAAAGATGGCAGGAAGTACACCTTATGCCCGGTTTTCCCACACAATGTTTGTGTATAAAAACTATATTGGTGTCATGGGAGGATGCCCTATCCAACAACACTATCAAGAGCTATCGATATTCAAAGTGGGTTCCGGTGTATGGAAGCGTATAAAGTTGAATTCTATTGGTGAAGATCTTTTTGTTCGTTCAACAACAAGTGTTGTTGGTGATGATCTTGTTATTGTAGGTGGTGGTGCTTCTTGTTATGCGTTTGGAACCAAGTTTAGTGAACCAATGAAACTCAATTTGCTTTCATTAGTTTCTTTGGCTGAACCTTTTAATGAGACCGAGAACCAATCAAATACTCTTATTGAAAAGAGATCAAATGTGGGGTTTGATTTGAACCTCGAGGACGTATATGGTAAAAATTTGTTTTGGGTTCTACGAGTTGATAAAAAGCATGCAAAACCCGCAAAGGATATATTAAAGAAATTTGGATGGCTAGATGCAGAGAGAAAAGTATATACACAAGATAATGGAGTTGATGTTTGTTTTCCCATCACCAAAGAATTTGTGGCACTTTACCAAAATAAGAAACCAGGTTTAAATGAAGCAGGAGACATGGTAAATAACCTAAATTTGCAAGAAATCTTTAACGTTGTTTCAAGCACAAGAGCCTTGGATCTTTTGGCTGCATTATGTGCAACCACTCATGCTGATCATGTAGTCAAAGTTAGAAAAGCTTCAAGTTCTCCTTTGAAAGTAATGAAAGAAGCTGTTTCTTCTTTGTTAGATCGTCACAATCTGCCTATGACACTCTTGGAACAATTACCCACAAGGTAAACTCATTTTTCAATTTCTTTTACTTGGTGTTGGTATGTGAGGTGTGAGTTTAGGGTGCTTAAGTTTGGTTCTTGTTCTTAGATGGGAGCGATTAGGAGACATTGTGGTTCTTCCCATGACTTCTTTCAAGGACCCGGTTTGGGATTCGCTAGGAAAGGAGGTTTGGTTGATTGTTGCTGACTCACTTGGTGCCAATCGACTTGCCCGACAAGTAATTTAATATTCTAAAACACGCTTTTCATGTTACACAAAACCCGTCCCTAGTTGGTCAATGACTGATAAATGTTGATTTTGTAGGGCCGGGTTTCACCTACTGGAACGAGGGATAGTGGGTTGGAGGTTCTAGTTGGGGACAATGGATGGGTTGAGCATCGTGAAAATGGAGTTCTTTATTCCTTTGATGCTACAAAATGCATGTTTTCATGGGGTAATCTTTCTGAGAAACGTAGAATGGGGCAGCTTGACTGCAAAGAGGAAGTTATTGTTGACTTATTTGCTGGCATTGGATACTTCACGTTACCATTTCTTGTCAAGTATTATTTTCTACTCTTTTGTTAATTAATCACTCAATGCTATTTTTGGATCTAAAGTAGAGCAAATTTCAGTAAATAACAATGTACTTTCACAGGAGTTTAAGATCATTAGTAAAATCATCTCACTTTAAAAAATTGCTATTCAATTAGGACATCATTTTACAGGTTGGTTTTTTTGTTTTTGTTTTAATGACTGAATGAGTAAGTAGCTATGTCTTAAGATTAACCTTTGATGTACTGAAAGTAGAAGAATGATTAGAGAAATGTTGGTTGATATTAAATTCCAAATCACAAAAAGTGTGAGTTATCGTTCATTGATATTAAATTCCAAATTATTATTATTATTAATTAATATTGGTTGAGCAGGGCTAATGCAAAAATGGTGTATGCTTGTGAATGGAATCCCCATGCTATAGAGGCTCTGAGGCGTAATCTTGAAGCAAATGGTGTGACTGATCGTTGTGTTGTTCTCGAAGGAGATAATCGTGTCACAGCACCTAATGTAAGACTTGGTGTTTGATCCTTCTAGTTCTGTCAAGTTTTAGGAAGTGTTGACTCATTACCTGGCACAAGACATGACAAAGAAGTGAATATCAAATGTGGCAAATAGCTAGTTACAATTTGTTTGTTTAAATGCTGAGAGACTTAGAATGTGTAGCCTTGTTTCCAGGGAGTTGCTGATCGAGTGAATCTTGGTCTGCTGCCTTCAAGTGAGGGTAGCTGGGTAACTGCTGTAAGGGCATTAAGGTAAGTAATATCATATGACGTAATTATACCTTCCAAATCAATATATATTTATGTATGTATGTATGCGAGTTCGACTTTCTTTACGTCTCTAACGGGGGGGTGTTTTACAGGAGTAAGGGTGGGATGATGCATGTCCATGGAAATGTGAAGGACTCGGAAGAAGATTCATGGACAGAACAAGTCTCAAAATCCATTAAAAGTATTTCAAGATCTGAAGGTAAAAGACAGAACAAGTCTCAAATACATTTTTTTTCCCTGTGAAAAAAAAAATTATTTTGTTGGGTGATTTTGCAGGTTATAACTGGGATGTATGCGTAGAACATGTAGAACGAGTAAAATGGTATGCACCTCACATTCGCCATCTTGTAGTAGACATAAAATGCAAACAAATGGAATGATAAGATGAAGAAGAAAGCTGGGGGCTATTTTTGTAGTTTGATGAAAAGTTGGTGTTAAAATTGTGTGTTTGGTTGTTTAGGGGCCTGATTCATCGTCATGTATGTCATGTGTATTATTTTGGTTTTGAGGTTTTGTTTCATCATCATCATCATCATCATCATCATCATCATCATCAAGTTGAGGTGAGGATACATTTTTAAAGTCGAATCATTTTTGGAGAATAGAATGGTTTATTAAGTAGAAGCCATTCGCGTGAATATTGTGGAATATATCATCCACTTCCAATTCCAATTCCATATGATGGATGATCTTGTAAAATGAATGGGTATTTAGGAACATGAGAATGTCAATGGGCTTTGTTACTTTTTTTTATTATTTAATTTGTCTTATTATTATTATTAACTTGATGGGTAATATGGTAGTTCTAGATGGCCAAACATACGATAATTGAGAACGTTTAAAACCAATATATAGACTTTGTTTCTAGTAAATTTTTAATGGAAACGTGTTACATCACAATTGCAAGCGATGCTGAAGTATGTTTATTATTTGTTAGTAGTTTGATTATATAAATAAATAAATGATAGTCAAAGTGTAGGTTAGAAAAACATTGAAGGATGAGAGAAATGAATTTGATTAATGTTTCGGAAGAAATATTTTTATTTATAGTTTTACACGAGGGAACAAACTAGATCTCTCAAACTCATTCACGTCTTCTAACATCTGTATATTGGTTAGAAAAACATTGAAGGATGAGAGACCATCTGTCTTCTAACCTCTTCTCAAACTCATTCACGTTCTTCTTCCCCTGCTCATCTGTCTAAACCCTAAAATCCTTATCAGCCACCATCGCACCGCTCTCCTCCCCTCTACGCAGTCAGCCACCAGCGCACCCCTCTCTTCTGCGTCGTCGTTTGTTCATCCTGCTTGTGGATCGAAGGTTTCGAAGGTTTGTTCATCGCTAACCTCTCCTACTTCTGTTATGATATTCATCTAGATTGTATCTTTTATTGAAGTTGAATATTGTTATGATTGTGGTTTGTTATATGATTTGAGAGAGAGAGACGTTAAAATTGATAACCAAAACCCACAATCCTTTTACTGATTTGGCTTCTAGTCTATGGTGTTAATAATATAATCAAAAGAAAGAATGCTGCAGTGTTTTCAATTTGGAAATTAATGGTGTTAATGTGAAGTGTCGAAAGGAAGAATGCAGCTGCCATGTTTTCAATTATTGGAAGTTTGAAACCACACAAGTTGAATATTGTTCATGTGAAGAGTTTTCAATTATTGAACCATCTACTCCTGCAATTGTTGATAATCAAAATCCACAATCCAAAATATAATATCAAATGGAAGAATGCTGCAGTGCATAGTGCTCAAGCTTCACTTTCAATTAATAAGTTATCAACTACTAGACCTTCAACTTGTTCAACATTGTTCAAGTGGGAGTTTTCAAGCTTCACTTTCAATTGCCGAACAATTAATGCAATTTGTGGAATAGATGATTTTAAAAATGTTTGTGGTTTTATGAATATTATTTCAGTGTTGTGGTTTTATAATTATTATTTTAATGTTATTGTGTTTTACGACTACTATGTAAGTTTAATAAATAAGTTATATTTATATTTCAGCAGACTGCAGATGTAAAAAAACAAACAGTCTTCTACTTGCATACTGCAGAGGTTTGGTTCACCTTTTCTTCTACAGATGTCTACAGTGCAGACTGCAGACATTTTCCTGCAGAAAAAACAAACAGCACCTTACTCATTTACTTGTTGAGTTTCAACTATACAAATACCATTCATCTTCTTCAATGGCTAAACTCCTCTTCTTCTTCTTCTTCCTTGTCTTCACTGCTGCTACAGCATTACCAGGTACCACCTACACACACTTCATTCAATTCAATTACCCAATCCATCTTCTTATTATTCATAAAACCCCCCAATTTCAAGCCCTAGCTAGCTACCTAATGTTTATCTATTGACTGACTGAATTTGCATTGCAGAAGAAGATAAAGAAGGTGGTGGTGGTTATGTTGGAGTTAACATTGGTACAGACATATCCAACTTCCTTTCCCCTCCCCAATTAGTTTCCTTTTTACAACAACAAAAGCTTACCCACATCCGTCTTTATGATGCTGACCCCCATATTCTCAAAGCCCTTTCTAATACCAACATTCGTGTCATCATTTCTGTACCCAACAATCAAATTCTTGGTATCGCCTCTTCCAACACTACCGCTGCCAACTGGATCAACCGTAATGTCCTTGCATTCTATCCTCACACCCTCATTACCGCCGTCGCTGTTGGCGACGAGCTATTAACAACCCTCCCTTCACTCTCTTCCATCTTAATGCCAGCCATCGAATCCCTTTACGCTGCCTTACTCTCTTCTAATTTACATAACCACATCAAAGTTTCAACTCCCCATGCTTCCTCTATTATTCTCGATCCATTCCCACCTTCTCAAGCTTATTTCAATCAAACTCTTTCTCCTATTATACTCCAGCTACTTGGGTTTCTTTCCAGGACTAAGTCCCCACTGATGATGAATATGTACCCCTACTATGTGTTTATGCAGAACAAAGGGGTCGTCCCTCTTGATAATTCTTTGTTTAACCCTTTAACCCCCTCTAAAGAAATGGTGGATCCTAATACTCTCTTGCATTATACCAATGTTCTTGATGCTATGATTGATTCAGCTTATTCTTCAATGAAGAATCTCAATGTTTCTGATGTTATACTTGTTGTTACCGAAACCGGCTGGCCTTCAAAGGGCGATCATTCAAAAGAGCCATATGCAACAATCGATAATGCTAATACATATAATTCTAATTTGATTAAGCATATTTTGGACAGAAGTGGGACTCCCTTTCATCCGGAGCTCACTTCTAGTGTTTACATATATGAATTGTTCAATGAAGATTTGAGGTCATCGCCCGTTTCAGAGGCAAATTGGGGCTTGTTTTATGGAAATTCAACTCCGGTTTACTTGCTTCATGTATCAGGGAGTGGTGAGTTTTTGGCAAATGATACAACAAATCAAACATTTTGTGTTGCCATGGAAGGTGTTGATGGTAAAACATTGCAAACAGCATTGGATTGGGCTTGTGGGCCTGGAAGAGCAAATTGTTCAGAGATTCAACCAGGGGAAGTCTGTTATTCACCTAATAATGTAAACAATCATGCTTCTTATGCATTTGATAGTTACTATCACAAACAAGGAAGGGCTGCAGGCTCTTGTGATTTCAAAGGTGTCGCCATTATCACCACTACTGATCCAAGTAACCCCAACCCTCTCTAACATGCTTCTTACCTTTTTGATTAACTAATCATCATATATAGGATAGGATGCTATTGCTACTTTGTAAAAATCTTAACTTGGTCTGGTTTGTGTGTGTGCAGGTCACGGGCTCTGTATATTTCCAGGAAGGTTAGCTACATTTACTGTCTGTCACCTTTTGTAATTCATTTGTACCTTCATTTCTCCAATCCCAAAATAAATAAAATCTCAAACACATGTTTTTTTCATTTTGCAAAAACTGGTTTCATAAATCAAAATTACAATCACTTGAGGTGGAACATATCTTTTAGCAGGTGATTTCAAACGCACCTAATTAATATGCTTGTTATAACATAATAAAGTGACTTTTTAATAAGGTGATTTGAGAAAAATATGAATTGATTTGTCTTGAGCAAACACATAATGATTTTCATTTCTCTAAAATATATACCATTTTAAGACATGAGGTGATGATCAAAGAAAAGATTTAGGCTGATGATGTATGAATGTATGTGTTTATGTGGGGTGCAGTAAGATTATAAGCAACAGAACAGACACAGTGGTGAACTCGACCAATGCAACAAGTGGGGTGGATGCATCAAGATTGATTGGTATGGAGGGTTTGTGGGGAGTCATTCTGAGTATGATGTTGTATTTGTAACCAACCTCGGCTCATGGTGAACCAATGCTGTCTTGTTTTTGGGCATAAACTTGACTGAACAAGAGGATGATTCTTATTCTTTTTGGTATAATATATGTTGTAAATGTGATAAAATCTTTTGTTTATGAGGAGGAGTATTTTAGATGCTTATTTTAATTTTTGATTTCTATATTCCTCACTGGTATTTTGTTTAACCTACACTACTTACTGCTTTTATAACCAATCTCAACTAGTAACTCTTTTGTTTTGTTTATGGTTCAAATTGATGTATCTCAACTCAACATATGCAGTCCATTGATCAAAGTAAGCACAGGTAGACGTTGGTTTTACAGATTAAGACTGTGTTGTGTTGTGTTCAGTGTTCACTCAGTTCCCCTGGCCCTGGCTTTAATACTCCATAGCCTGGGTTGGGTTGGGTTGGGTTGACTAGCCGTGCAGTGAATCGATTGTATTATTTAATTAACTTTGAGGATATGGGGGTCAGAATCATAAAGACGGAATGAAATTGTTCTTGTTTGCCCTCCCTGTCTGCCTGAGATAATCAGATTATATTATTTATTAACTTTTAATCCTTAACAAATACCTCATCTCATATGTAGGGGTGCTCAATGGGTCAGGTTATCAGGTTGGTGGGTTGAACCCGACCCGAACCTGAAAAATTTATACAAACCAAAACCTGACCCGAACCTGAAAATTTAGACATTACTTAAACCCGAACCCGACCTGATTTTTAGCAGGTTGACCCGAACCCGACCCATTTGACCTGAATTATCACAAAATACATTCTCCAAAAGTTAAAAAAATCAAAATTACCAAGAAATGTGTTCTTTAAACGAGAGCGAGCTTATGGAAAATCGGGAATTGCCACCCCAAATGTACGTACAATCATATAAGACATTCGATATTGTTATAATTTTAACGTAGAACACCCTAAACTACATGTATATTTACACAATATACCCTAAATTTTATATTTATATAAAAAATCAGGTCAACCCGTGAACCCAGTGGGTTGACCCGAACCTGACCAGTTTTTGAAATCAGGTCAGCAGGTTCAACCCGAAACTGACCCACACCCATTCAATGTAAACCCAAACCCACGATTTTCAGGTTAGGTTCAGGTCGGGTCAGAAATTCCCAGCCCTACTCATATGGCAAAACATTCCATTTTGAACTAAAAATATAGTTATTAAACTAACCTAACCAAATCAAACCTCACCCACCAAAATCGAAATTACTCTTACTTAACCAAAATCATTTACTATTCATAAATAAGCATATCAAACAATGACGGCTTATCAAAGGAATGAAAAAACAATCAATTTTAAACTAATTAACCTTAAAATTTACTTTTAAACTTAATTGTTTTTTTTTTCAATTTCAATCTTTATTAAAAAACTTTCTGATTGAATTGAATTGTTCAATCTTGACAATTGAATATAAATAGGCTATTACGAGTTCGAGCAAGCAGCTATGGTGAAATCAACGTTGCATGGTTTTACTTTGCAAGAACTTCGAATCATTCTCTTGAAACTCATCCTCTTTATCATAAATGATCCGCTTGCCCCAAAAAGATCTAGACCAATATGGGAAATTGATCAGCGGGTGATTTACTGACACTAACTATGTTTATATATATATGTTTTTAAGCCTTAAATCAATCATAGTTGGTTCATATTTAGAGTTTTAATCTTTAAGAACTTATGTACTAAAATTACGAACTTTGATTAAATAAGAGTGTGCGAGCTAAGTTGGTATTATTTAACTGAACTTGAGATCGAGCAATGACCACAACTTTTACTTAATCAGAGAACATGTTATATGTAAATTGTCAACTAATGAATATGAAGTCATACATAAAATATTAAAATCAAACTTGAATTAGTTAAGAAGCTTAAAGATGAAATCATAAGGAATGGTTATTTAAATGGTTTTTTTTTGTTTAAATTGCAGCAAACGTGGAAGGTGTATAGATGGCCTACAAGTATTATTTATCCATGTGTTTGTTGAATTTAATAACCAAGGTCTTCGAGAATTACAAATTCAACCACAACGTTAAATGGGCCAAGGAATCGGCTAGTGGGCTACTGGCTGCATAATGAATTTACAAGCCACGTAAAAGTTATTTTAAAAGGAGATATAATTCGGAAGGGGCTACGGACACGAGAGGGTTTTTTTTGGGGACGGCAGTTAAGAGTGAACACTTCGGGTGAATGATTCTGTAAGACACTTTTAATTTAGTTTATTGTTTTGTTGAGTTTGGATTTGTAACCGTGTGACAGACGGGTTTTACTTGTGTAATTATAGCTCGCGTGACAGACGAGTCCTGTGTGACAGACAGAGACATATTTACCTTTAAATTCAATTATACTTTTGTTGATTGAATAATTATTTATGCATGTTTGGTTTAATGTCTTTTTAATAAATTGATGTTGAGTAAACTGCAGTTTTGGTCCCTGTGTTTTGATATCATTAACACTTTTAGTCCCACCTTAACAGTTTTGGTCCCTGTGTTTTTATTTTCTAACAGTTTTGGTCCCGAACACTAACTTCATCCAATTTTCCGTTAAGTCTCTATCACATGCGGAGTAAAAACGTCATTCCTCTCACTCTTTTTGACAAACGACTGAATACAAATATTAACCTACATGATGCCTTAGATAAAAGAGACGGGAAATGACATTTTTACCCTTCAGATGTGGGGAGCGTGTGAGAGACTTAACGGAAAATTGGATGAAGTTAGTGTTCGGGACCAAAACTGTTAGAAAATAAAAACACAGGGACCAAAACTGTTAAGGTGGGACTAAAACTGTTAATGATATCAAAACACAGGGACCAAAACTGCAGTTTACTCATTGATGTTGGATTCTGCATAAGTAATTGATAATGTATATTGACAGACTTATCATTCGATCAATAGTATCCAATAAAACAAGAGCTAAGTTATTAGAAATTATAGAATCTGGATCCCGGAGTGATCACATTTTCTTACCATCGTTTTTACAATCTTTAAGTAATTATTTTTGTTAGTATTTTCAATTATTTTTATTAAGTCAATCTCAAAGTTTACAAACTAATAACAACTAGTGTTAACCACAAACTCCTCAGTGGATACGATACCTATTTCCATTATACTAGTCTTTTTAGTGTTTTTAGTAGGTTTTTTCACAGACCCTGACGACAGTCTGTCAAAATGGCGCCGTTGCCGGGGAGTCGTGCGCTTAGTGCTAGCTTAGTTTAGTTTTGTTTGTTTTCGTTTTGCATTAAAAAAAACCAAAAATATTTATTTTTTTTCTAGTTAGTTTTATATTATCTTTATTTTGTTCAGTACTACTGTTAGTTTGTTACTTGTGCAGGAATAATGGAAAGGAATTATGATGTTGAGCCATGTTCATGTTGCGGGAGCCACAATCATTGGGCTCAGGATTGTCCACATTCTGAGCAAGGGTATTACCAACATGATAATGGCTACCAAAGGGAATACAACAACTACAATCAAAGTGGCTACCAAAGCAACTCTCATGGTCACTGTGGTCAGCAAAGTCAGGGAAGGACTTACCAACCCCATAATCAAAATCAAGGAATTCCACAAACCGGATCGAGTGGGTTGGAAGCTATAATTGCCCAGATGTCTGAGATGATGGGTATGGTAACTGCATTGAAGCAACAACAGGATGCAGACATGAAAACTAATGAGGCTTTACGCAAACAGATGAGTCAATTAGCAAGTGATGTGTCTTTGTTCATGAATGAGATAAATGCAAGGAAGTTGCCTAGTGACACTAAGAGAAATCCTGCACATCAAAGCTCAAGTTCAAAGAACAAGGGGAATGCACATATAAACACGGTTAGTATCCTTCCAAACTCTAAACATTTTGATGATCTTACTCCTCTTTCACAAGTTGTTACAGGTACGAGAAGTGAAATTGATGAAGAAGAAGAGGAAGAAGAGAGCGATCAAGGAGAATTGCTTATCCCAATCCAAATTGGAGATTTCAAGATGGACATTGCACTCGTGGATTATGGATCTAGAGTGAGTGTTTTACCGGGGTGTGTGTATGACATGTATGATTTGGGTCCGTTGCAACAGATTAATGATTCTATGACGTAAGACGATTATTTACAAAAAAAACCTCGAGGGATATTGAAAGGTTTAACTGTTAAAGTGGGTGATTTCTATTATCCCGAAGATTTTGTTGTGTTGGATTGTGATCCAGTTATGGAGAAAGAATTGACGAGAGTGATAATTGGTAGACCGTTCTTGGCCACTGCACATGCTTTCATTAGTTTTAGGAATAATACAATTGATATTGACATGAACTACGGGAGTCGTAAGCTTACTCTTAATTTTTTTCACATTCCTGTGATTATTCTTTTACAGATACTTGCTCATGGTCTGTTGTTACTGATAAGTGTCATCCCTCAATATGTGAGGATGATCCGAAGGAAGGTGTTGTTATGATTGACGGGCTAAAGACAATGAGAATGTGAAAGATAAAGTGGTCAAATCACCATGGTGGTTCAAGATGAGAAACAAAAAGAGTTTAACCAAGTCGGAAAGGAAAGAGCCGGTAATGAAGGTGGAAACAAAGGAGGAAAAGCCGAAAAGGAAGAAAGCAACGGATATTCCACCTAAGCAAGTGAACGTTCGAGCTTTGGAAATGATTTATTGGAGAAAATTGGAGGATTTGGAAACCCTGTTGGATCATTTTGAGAGAATCTTCTTAGGAAATTATGGAGGAAAGCACTTCACTCGACCACGATGAGTGGTAAAAGGTATGGTCTGGCTGAAGACCTTAAACTTAACGTTAATCGGGAGGCAACCCGATGTTTTTGTTTTTGTTTTTAGTTTAGATTTTATCATGTTCTTTTTAGTTAAATGAATTTTGTGGGTGTATTCCCTAGAAACCCTCACGAGACAAAACTCGTCCACTCGGGTCTACCGAGGGGTTTAAAGGCTTGTTGCACGTGCTAAATGCAACCGTGATTCCTACGAAAGTGAGTTAGGTGTTGTTCTATTTTACGCGTATTTTCTTTGTCTTTTTTTTTGTTACATGTTACAAACTCGTTGGCCACGCAATAGCTAAAGTGTGGGGAAGTCTTGTGGCTTCCGCACGATTGTAATTGGAAGGAAGGATCCCTGTTGTAAAATGTGTTCAAGGTTATAGATATATTTTGTACCAATTCGAGTCATTTTTTTCGGGTTTGCAGTAATTTATTTTTAGTTTTTCGGGAGTTCGGGCTTGTTTGGTGAAGGAAAAGCATGATAATCAACATTTCAGGTAATTGTTTACTTGTTTTGAAGTTTTGAATTCGTTTGAGAGGTTTGAAAAAAATAGGATTTTGGATGGTGAAATTTTTTTTTTTCTAAATAAAAAATCTAATAACTTTCTGTCAAGGAAGGGTTCTCTCGCCACGCGAGGCCCTGGGCTTACTCTCTCATGTCATATGAGGGAGAAATAACCTTTGGCAAAATTTTACTATCATTCCATTACCTCGACTTCGAATTCGCATGTTTTTATTTTACTGATAAGGTTCGGTTTCTTGGTTTAGTTTTATTTTTTATTTTTTTTGTATTATGAGTCAAGTTTTGTATTTGCGTAAGAGTTTACTTTCGGGTTGTTTGAGTTTTATCATGCAGGAACGCGATCGATTTGCTTGTACTCAATCTCCATTCGAGCGGATTCGATCGTACTTATCATTCAGTGTAAAGGACAACCTGAAAAGTTCGTGTGTTTGGTCTGGCTGCGAAGGAAATGCTATATAGCCGTGTGCTAATGGAATAACAGACTCAAAGGGACTTCTGCTTACTCAGGGGAGTCTGTTCCATTTTACTTTTTTGTATTTTTAGTTCGTATATTTTACTTTTAGCTTTTGTGTCTAAAAATCCATACATTGAGGGCAATGTATCTCAAGTGTGGAGATGAGGGGGATAAATGTTGTAAGTTAATAAGTCACATCCTAGACACATAAAAAATGGTGTAAGTTTTTAAAATTTTAATTGCCTAAATATAGCGGGTCAAATGTGCTTGAAGCTGAAGTATTCAAAGTAAATCACCAACTTTTTACCTACTAACTTTTTGGTCTAGGTCCGTAGTCATGATCGTACTTGAATGGTTGTTTTTTTAGAAAATGAAGTAAAATGGTCTAACCAGGGGTAGTAAGCTGAAGGTCGACGTTTCATGCTTGTTTGTGTGTTATTGAATGTTTAGTTGTTAAATATGATATATTTCAATCATGAAGCTTAGTTGTTGCACGAAAATGATAAAGGCATTAGGAATAAACCTTAGGATTATTTTTTAGCCTTTTTCTTTTTAGATCCTACCCGTTTGTGGCATATCCCTTAGATACCATCATCTGTTTGACCCATTGAAAAATAAGTGAAAAAAAAGAAAAAAAAAGAAAAAAAATTAGCCTTTTATCTTTCTTATTTATTTTCGATGAATTCGAATCAGATAGGTTTAGGATCCCCGTTCTTCGGTAAGGTCGGTGTGGACATTCGCTACCATGTTCGACGTGGGATGGAACGGTCGCATTGCTCGAATAGTCGGGAAGGGGACGATAATAGTGAGCTCAGGCCAATGCGCCTAATGATTATAAATGAAAAGAGGATCGATGTTAGTGTGTCCCAAAGTAGAAGGATTAGAAGCACATGAAAAAAAATATAATAAAAAAGGCCAATGTTGCCAAATGCGCATAGAATTGTTTTATCAGTTATGGCATTGATAGACTCTCAAAGAGGGGCCTAAACGATTCGAGTTTCATCAAATTTTTAGCCATTTTATCCATTATCCGCACCTTACCCCTAAACCAAAACCCGTTAAAGTCCTTTTGATTCATGTGTGCAACTTAGGTGAATTGTGAGAACTACACTTGCATTCATGACTGAGATTGGTCAGCTTATTATGCCTAGTTAAATGCATGCCCCAAGGGTGCCATAGTCTAGGAGATCAAACAATGTGATTGAATAAATCCTCTTCTATATGTTGTCAGTCGAGGGCTCCTTTTCCTTCCCCCTCTTCAAACTCCGATTCGTTTTTTCATAGAGAAATATCCGATCAAGGATATAATAAGATTTCTTATCATATAGATAGATATAGGATATATGGGCGCAATTACTTAAAAGTACATGTGTGCTACAACCCATTCTATCTGATAGAAAAGAATCCCATGATCCTGGACCGATCTTACCTAGGATCGTAAATCCCAAATTGGTCTATGAAGAGCGGATCTAATTGTTTTATTATCTATAATTGTGCATTGGAACCCATGGTTATGGACCTGAATCCGTAGTATGAAACATTTTCTTTTCCACGTGAAATCCCATAGTCTATGCAAGAGTGAAAAGGTGCTTTCATTGTTGTGGAATAAAAAGTCTTCGTATCTTAATGGACGTATTTAATTTATTCAAAGCTATTTTTAGTTTCATAATCCCTGGAGAGAATGTTCAGTAATAGACCTAGAGAGAAGTAAATTCACATCCAAATCATGAATGTTTGGAATCCATATTATTTCACGAGACATTGCTTTTGCTAATTCGAATTTATGGGTGATATAAAGTCGGTCTTCATCTTCAGGCATCATATTTATAGTTAGCACATTCATGCTACTTAGCAGTTCTAACTCCATATCAAGGATATCGACACTAGCATTAATATTGTCAATATCAATATCATCAAAACCTTGAGACTTGTTATCTAGGAATTTGTTCAGAAATACCGTAATGAAAGGAAGATAAGAGTTTTTCACTAGGTATTTGATCAGATAAGATCCTCCAATTCCTAAAGAACCTATAACTAAGTTACCCCTAGAAAGAGATAAGTCTAAATAGAGGGAAAAAAGGGTTTCCATGATATGAGAAATGAAAACTATTAGCCCTACACAAAGTTAGTGAATAAGTGATTGTCTGATAATGAGCAAGGATTGTCCGTCTTTATGCTAAAGAGGATGTATTGAATTCATTAGATACTTTTTATGAATGTCAACTAAGTCTCGTAAGTAAATGACCATTGATCAAGTTATTAACTATTCTAACATTACTAGTTTACATACATGTAAATCAATGTTTCCTTAATTACATGTATGTATATCAAGGTTATGTAGTTCTGTATTTAAAGTGGTTCTGTAAGTATCATAACCAATGGATGAGGATCATTTCAGAACCACTTCTTGTTGCGAGAAGAAAAAGAACAACAAACATGCCAGTAACTCTTTACACTCCATCGACACATTTCTTATCTATACAAACTTTAGGCTAATATAATAATGAGTATTGGACTAGTATAATAATATAAGTATTTGGCTATAAATTTAGAATCATAATGACCCGTAAAAATTATGTTATCTGAATTCAATCCGAAATCCAAATATGAAAATCAGATTTAGATGAGATCCGATCCGAATAAAAATTAGATTTAGGTTTTTTAGATTTGAATGTAGTTCGAAGTAAGGTTTTATCCAAATTTTGAATTTTTTGAAGACTCCTGCATGCAAATAATGGGCTGTCACTTTGACATGGTGCCAAGTGCAATAAATAACCGATAGCATGAATACTGGGATGTATTTTTGTGTTAAATAAATACAATCATACATTAAACAATTATATGTCGGTGGAATTTTGTTTTTTTAATGGGATAACAGCTGTCGGTTTTTTTAGTATAAGGTTTTTGTAAATGAGTTAGGTTATTCTACAAAGGATAAAAATGGTATAAAGTGTAAGAAGGATTTTCAACCATTAGATTAATTTTAATGTTTGAGATCAATTTGTGGTAATACATGTTGGTGGAGGGGTATTTTTGTCATAGCCACTTTTGTTGACTTTCTCTCTCCACATGCAAGGCACATGTCAATTCCCCACTTTTTTGAAACGTTAATAACTTTTACATACGACGTTATTTTTTGATAAAAATTACACCAAAAAACAAGCGTTTTTTTATCTTCGAAACGCGTATAATATTAATATATAAAAAAAGAAATTTTTTTTCCCGATTTTTCAGCTCATTGTGTAATATTATTGTGTTATATTATAAGTTGTGTAAAACCATGTTTTTTCAGCTCATTGTGTAATATCATTGTGTTATATTATGACACAATGAGCTGAAAAACATTGTTTTACACAACTTATAATATAACACAATGATATTACACAATGAGCTGAAAAATCAATAAAAAAATTTCTTTTTTATATATCACAATGATATTATAATATAACATAATAATATTACACAACTTATAATATAACACAATGATATTACACAATGAGCTGAAAATTTTGAAAAAAAAATTTTCTTTTTTTATATATCAATACTATACGCGTTTCGAAGATAAAAAAACGCTTGTTTTTTTGGTGTAATTTTTATTAAAAAATAATGTCGTATGTAAAAGTTATTAACGTTTAAAAAAAGTGGAGGAATTGACATCTGCCTTGCATTTGGAGAGAGAAAAAGTCAACAAAAGTGGCTATGACAAAAATACCTCTCCACCAATTGATTTATCTTAATCTTTAAAAGTAGATCTAATGACTATAAATGCTTCTTACACTTTGTACAAAAATCAAACTTTGTATATGAATCTTTCTCTTTGTAAATTTAGATAAGTGTATCCGCCGTATAAAAGTGTAAATTACATTTGAATACCTGAATTTTGTTTTTTGTAACGGTGCTAACTAACGTAGTTAATCTCAAGTATACAAAAAGAAGCAAAAGTGAAAAGTCAGGGTTCAAACAAACGGATTTAAAGTTTAGGGTTCAAATGATTAGATTTTGCAAAACTCAGGTATACAAAAAGTAATTTACTCTTTTAGTTTTTATTTACTCATTATATATTCTTATATTTTCTGTTACAATTGTATTAAAAGTTTGATGAAGTACGACATTATTTACGTGACAAAATTTTTACACTATCACTTCACTAGGAACACTATTTTTAAACCCTTCAACCCTTTTTAAGGTTTTTAAACCCTTCAACCCTTTTTAAGGTTTGACAATAAGCTAGCTAGGTTGTATATATACGCATGAATCATCTTGTTTTTTATGTAAGTGCTTACATATTTGTTTTGATTGAACTCGTTGAAATTTTCAGAAGGTCATAAATCTTAGGATTATTGTCACCCAAACATGCATAACTATAAAGTTCACATCTCATCCACGTATAACCAAAATGTCCAACCACCCATTGATGATATTTGAGGCATGTCATTTCTTATGAAGTACTTGATGTTTGGATTTGTATAGAATTAATGTTACAATAAAATTAGATTGAGATTCAATATAAGGGTTATCAAGAATGCATTGGATATAAGTCTTCTAATTGTTCTTAGTTTATTTAGTCATGTATTTTTCTTATTTTGTGGTATTTTTCCTTATTATATATGCTTATGATTTTTTTTTTGTGTTATAAATATTATAGTTGTAGGTTTATTTTCATTAGTGTTTGAATTTGAGTATATAAGAACTTTGCTCTAGCTTGAACCGGCCTTTTAATTAATTTTGAGACTTTGATGACAATGCAAGTGGTCAATTAATGTACATATGACGTGCATGATGCCCACTAATGTAAAAGAAATGAACAATCAATGATCGAGTGACTTGAGTTGAGTAGCAATCACCGGCGGGAATTGATTCAAAACGTGATATGATTCCAATATGTAGTTGACTTGCTAATTTTTCCTTAAACGCACTGTTTATTTTATCATTCTAACAGTTATAGTCCCTCCTATGATTTATATATTTATCCATCTATATATATAATAACACCTTTTAACACTTGTCCTATTTTAAAAACATTTGACACATGTCATTAACAAATGGGTTTAATATATTTGTGTATATGTTTATGTAATATACAATAATAAAAAAAATAATAATAATAATAATAATAATAATATTATTGTTATTATTATTATTATTTATATATTCACTTTAATCACTAATATTTATATATAATTTTATAATATTTAAAAATAATTACATTTTCAACCCCTCTTCCTAACACTTTAGTCTATAATAAAAAAAAATTAATTTCTATTTCAAATGTTGCCCTCCATAATTTTTAAATAACTAAAACTTTTACATATTTTTTAATAGGTTATTATTTTTTTAAAAACACATATCTATATAAACGAGCATTTTATCTTCTTTAATGTGAGTATAATATTATTATATTATTCTAATTTTAAGAAATCTTATACTTAATTAAATACAATATTTTATGATTATTATACAAATACTTAAAACTAAAATAATAAATCTATTTTTAAAATATACATGTTCATCCCTCGATCGTGTTTAATTATGTTTATTTATTTACTATCACTATATTTATTTATGACACTACTATATATTTTATCTATCGATTCTCGATCATGCATGTTCCTAGAGAGCTTTTTGACTTCTAACCAACCAATCACGACTAACCATAACAATTTTATATACCTGCCTTGCCTTTTGTTATGTTGTTACCGATCGATCAATTAAGGTAGTATAAATATTGTGGCATGCAATTACCACTTAAGTTTGTTATATACCTAGGTATCTTGCTTTTGATATATAACTAACATCTCATCTACCTAGCTACTTAATTAAATGAGGTTAATTTATAGTATAGTAATATAAACGTTAAACAACCTAGCTAAAAGTAATTAAGTGTTACTTCCATTATAAGTTTATAACCATATGTAATTATTTATACTATATTGAAACTAAAACATCATGAATAGTGTTTTTATAAGAGTCAAATGTAGGTGACTTAAGGCTATATTATGCATAAAATATTGAATGTGTATACATGTATGTATTCTTATGAGAGTCATGCATGTATGTTTTGTGTGTTGTGTGAGGTGTTGCATTACTATTAGTTGGTGGTTTGATGTGTTGTGTTCCTATTGGTTAATGTCATGAAATATTGTCTTGAGTGTGACTTGATGTGTTGTATTGTTATTGGTTGATTTGTTGCATTCCTATTGTTGATGGTTTGAGGTGTTGTGTTGTTATTGGTTGAAGTCATGATATAGTGTTTTGTGTTGTGTTGCTATTGGTTGATGGTTCGAGGTGTTGTGTTGCTATTGGTTGATGTCATGTGTGCGTTTTTTTGTTGGTTGTTTTTTTGTTATTTTATATGTTTTTTAAATCAAATTTATTTGTTTTGTTACAATTTTGTTTATGGGTTATTGGTATTTGGTAGGGCTTGCAAAAAGTAATAACCCGCTTAAAACTGTCGCGCAACGCGCGACAGCGTGAATATACCTAGTGTAATTAAGTTACCGTATCTGAAACAAATTAAAACCTTAAGACATGATGTTCCGCCCATATTAATTAATTAATAAGTTTTTAGATCTATCGAGCTTATGTAATTGTACATGAATCTATATGTTATTTTTTTTAACATCATATAATTCTACTCTTATAATACTTCAAATTACATCAAATATTACATGTCAAAGATAGAACGAACTCATGACTTTCATCTCACCCTTAACCATTAGACCAATAAATCATTGGCAAATATCGATCATGAATTAACACATAGTATATATAGTAGTATACACAAGAGTGCGGAACAAACAATACCGAAAAAGAAATCATCACAACAATCAATATATTCATCCGGACGGGTTCTTTCACACAACAGTATGAGATCGAACAACACAAATGGGAAGATAAAGTTAGAACATTTTTTTAGATCAAACACCTACCTACAACTTTGATTCTCGTTGGTTCATCCAACCACCATCATTAATAGCACCCCTCATTGCTTGATCGTACATGACTTTAAAAAAAACAAACCATTAAACGAAGAGATCAATGATGTCTTTTAAATCCATATCTGATACCACTTTCTCTTTTTTAATAAAATAAGGTGTTGCGACGGCCAACTACTAAGGGTTCGAACGATCAAAATAACTAGTGATGTTCCGGCCAGTTTTACAAGCATGATTGGTCATGGTTAATTGTAGCATGTATCAAAATGACATTGTATTTATAAAATAAAGGGTTATTGGATTTAAGCACTTCAAACTATTGGTCATTGGCTGCTGTCACCTACAAGTATCACTTTGGCTACTATAACGCAAAACTAAGCATTTTGGTGTCTGATGTGGTCTAAAATATACATTTTCTTTACAAATATTCCATGTATTATTTTGTTACTATTGGTTGAATTCTACTTATAAATGGTTCACATTTAGAGTTTTGTTATTTTAAGAGACCGTTGGCTAATTAAAAATATATTCAAGTAGATCAACAAAAGAAAATAAAATATTCAAAGTGAATCGTAAATCAAGTTCTTTTTGTATTTTATGAGTTAATTAAATATTAGTATATAGATTATATGTGCAAATTAAGAAAGGCCACGAGTTACTGATTTGCTTGTTAAATCTTAACTGTTGTGAAGTACTTTATACATGGAAGCAAATTTGAAGTTATGGTTCTTGTTAATTTCAAAAGCCACAAGAAAAAATGACAGATCACGTGCTTGTCATCAAGAAAATTTAGTGGGCTGGATTTAGATGACTTCAACAAAGAAAAGTTATTGGGCTGAATTAGTTTGTGGGCTGGACAATTGCAAATAAAAAGAAAAGTTCGAACTAAATGAAAAGGGGGATGCATGCTGTGACGGCAGAGGAGAAAAAGAGAGCAGACGGCAGAAGGTACGGACAAGAAAAGAAGAAAGGAAACTGGAGGAGACGTTCCAGCAGTTTTGAAGTGTTTTGAGCTTAGCGAGACGAATACAAAGTGTTAGAAGCCGGTTGGATCGTTGATTGCTTCTCGGTTTCATCGGGTTTCATTGTTTCTTCACTTTTGTCTTAAATACTATCATGATTGCTTCTTTTAAACTTGCGTTTTTATTAGTGAACATGGTTGTTGGCTAAACTTATTGAATCACCTAGGCCAATGATAACTTAGTTACTTTGTTTTTATGTTTGTTTGGATTATGGATTGACGTTGGTTTATTTTTATGATTTAGTAAACGTTCACTTTTGATTGATTGATGCATGAATATGTGTTTGGTTTGATTCGATTATATTTATCTGTTTCCACTTGAATCTTGTTGAATGTCTTTCAAATAATAGGTTCGAGTTAGGTCATGGACTTTGTGTTAGTGACTAGTTTATGGTTTAGGTGCACTAAAACCATAGGAATGATAAATTGAATTGGGTTGATAAAAACGTGTAGCTAAACTAATATCCGTGAGGTGATAGTTTAATTGGTAGGTCTAAGTGGGTTGAATTGCTAGGCTTGTTTCTGTGAAGAATTGGTTTAGCTTTGGTTTAACTACGGTGTCTACTAATATCAATTGAATCAAAGTAACTACCTTAGATTATTTAATTGTGAGATTAATAATCAACATAGGTACTAAGTCATAATCATTAGACAACTGTGAGGGAGTCTAATTCATAAACTGGTTCGCTTCATAACTTGATACAAAACCCATAGGTTTCTTCTCGAAAAGGGTCGAGGGTCTTGTCGGGGTTTGGGTCAAGTGAACATTTTACGATCCCAGTCCAATGTCAATATATTTTCCAACTAACTAATAACTTAAGCAACTAGGGAGTCGGGTCTAGGTGGTTTATCTTTTCTCATCTGGTTTCAATTCGTCTTTTGTGCTAGTTTCCATTTTTAGTAACCTTCTATTTTTAGTAACTTTCCAATTTTAGCAAGTTTCTATTTTTAGCAAAACCCCCCTTTTCAAATAATCTTTCTTTTAAGTCGTGTCTAGTCAGTCGAGTCTTTATTAGTTAATTTAACGTAGTATATAGAGTCTGTGGGTCGACACCCGGACTTACTTTAGCTATATTACATTCGACCGGTCCACTGCCGGTTGTGTGTGATTTAGTCGGTTCGTCTTGGTTTTATAAATTTTAAAACTAGGTGTTTTTAGGTAATTAATTTATATATATATTTACACGCATCAAGTTTTTGGCGCCGTTGCCGGGGACTCTTGGTAATTGCGTTATTTAACTTCTCGAGTCTTAATTGCTATACACGTGCGTTATTTGTTCTGTTTGAGTCGTAGGGGTCTAGTTTTTATTGTCCTTATTTCCTGTTTTTCGTGTCTAGTTTGTCTTCTTGTTTGTTTAGTTTCTGTCTGATTTGTTTCGTTGGTTTCGTGCAGGTTTATGCCACACTTGAGATCGCACGGACCAGTGAGGCAATCATTCGAGGAGGTTGATCAGGAGCTAGAGACTGTAGCTGACTCGTCTGTGGAGGTTAAGGTTTATGCCACACTTGAGATCGCACGGACCAGTGAGGCAATCATTCGAGGAGGTTGATCAGGAGCTAGAGACTGTAGCTGACTCGTCTGTGGAGGTTAAGGTAAGTGCTGTTAAGTTTGATTTCACACCGCACCCAACACCACACAACACACCACCTAGCAGTCCTAGGTCACCGATGGCAGCGAACCGTACTGTCCATCAACAGGCGTTCGACGGTTTCACCGGAAACCGTTCGTCTATCGCAACGCCTGCGATCACGAATCCAAATTCGTGGCAGATTCCGTCATACATCATGACCGCCATTGCTAACGATCAATTTCACGGGCGGGATGATGAAGATGCACCGGCTCACCTTTCGCGCCTCGCGCGAATCGTGAGCACTTTTAAGCTCCAAGGTGCATCCGATGACGCAATCTATCTGCATCTGTTTCCATTCTCACTTGCGGATCGGGCGATCATCTGGCTCGATTCGCAAGCAGAGGGGACGTTCACGACGTGGGAAGCACTTCGTTCAGCCTTCCTGAAGAAGTACTTCCCACCTGCTAAGGCCTCCCGCCTTCGTGACCAGATCCACTCGTTTAGAATGGAAGCAGATGAGCCCTACTATCTTGCTTGGGAGCGATTTCAAAATCTTTTATCTCGCTGCTCCCAACATGGGCTTACACCGTGGGCCTTGGTTGAGAAATTTTATAATGGGCTTACATATGAAACCAGGGCCCGATTTGATACATCTGCGGGGGGTCATTTGATGGGTAAGATGAATGTAGACCAATGCAATGAACTGTTTGAGAGTTTTGCCCAGGCTGAACACGAACAGCGGTCCACTCACAGGAATTCCACTCCTGTCACTGGCACACCTTCTACTTCCACTAGAGGGTTGCACCATGTTAGCATGGAAACGAGTGTGGCCGCTGCTTTAGAAAACCTAACCCGTGAGATGAGGGATCTGAAAGCTAAAGTGGATAAGTGTGAGAGGTGTCGTGGAGGGCACAGCACTCTAGATTGTCCGTTGTTGTCTAGGGAGGAGCAGGTTGAGTTCGTTGCTAATCAGAATAGGTTCCCAAATTCTAATAGTGGTAATTCTAACTGGAACAGGAACTCGAATTTTAATAATAACTCAACTTGGCGTCCTTCAGGTGCCCCACCTGGTTATCAATCTAACTATAACAATAATAATAATCAGGGGGCGGGTAGTTCGTATGGTGGTGCTAGTGGTGATCAGGCTAGTGGGCAAGGTTCTGGTGATAGCATACTTAGGATAGAGCAGATGCTAATGCAGTTAGTAACTAAGGATAAGGCCACACAGGAAACCTTAGCTACACATGAGCTCATGTTGAAAAAGCAGGAACTTGCCCTGCAAAATCAACATTCCATCATTCTGGATATCCAGAGGATCGTAGGTGATTTAGTGAAACAGTCTCCTAACCAAAGGCCCCAAGGCCAGTTCTCGGGTTCGACCCAAACGAACCCTTCTGCTCAGTTGAATGCTATCTCTACTCGTAGTGGTAGGGTATTAGAGCCGGTTAGGAAGAAGGCTACGTTTAGTGAGCCGGTGGTGAGTGAGAAGGTAGTTGAGGAGAGTGAAGATGAGTTAGTTGATGAGGAGATAGTGCTAGAGGGTCCGGGTAGTGTAGAGGCTGAGTTTAGTAATCCAAAACCCGTGAGTGACCCTGAGTTAGGTTTAAGTGTGGGGAGGAAGCCGGTGGATGTTAGGCCCTCCCCTTTGATTGATCATGCTCGTGTCCCATATCCTGCTCGTCTTAAGCAGCAGAAATATACGCGGGAGTATGGGCACTTCTTAGATATGTTTAAGCAGATCAAGATCAATCTGCCGTTCATAGAGGTTCTCCAGCAGATGCCTAAGTATGCTAAGTTCTTGAAGGACATCCTCAAGAATAAATGCAAGCTGGGAGACCTCTCGTCCGTTCCTTTAAGTGGTGAGTGCTCGGCGGTTGTCACAAATACGCTACCGGAGAAGCTTTCTGATCCAGGAGTCTTTACGATTCCCTGCTTATTCGGTAGTAATCTAGAAGCCCGAGCTTTAGCTGATCTAGGTGCTAGCATTAATCTGATGCCCTATTCATTGTACGAGAAGCTAGGTCTAGGTGAGTTAACTCCCACAAATATGTCGTTGTCTTTAGCCGACAAGTCGATTAAGTATCCACGGGGGATTGTGGAAAATCTGTTAGTTAAGGTGGATAAGTTTGTTTTCCCCGTAGATTTTGTCGTGCTAGATATGGAGGCTGATGCGAAAGTCCCCATTATCCTTGGTCGTCCTTTCCTTCGCACTGCTCACGCGAATATAGATGTCTTTAAGGGACAGATTAGTTTGCAGGTAGGAGAGGAGATAGCTGTGTTTAAGATTCCTGATCCGATAGAAAAGGTTAAACGTTGGGATAGTCGGGTTCAGGTAATAAACGCCGAGGATAAGTGGGTGGAGGGCTATGAGAGCGGTAGTGTGTTCTTCACGAAGGAATGGGCTGAAGTGAAACGGTTGATAAGAGCTAAGTGTGGGGATCCTAGTAGGTTTGAGGATCCCCCAGATGATGCAGGTTGATCTTGGTTAGGAAGTTGGGTTTGTAGAGTTTGTATACTTAATCGTTATCGAGTCAGTTTTTCTTTTAATTCAATTTATTTTATTTTATTTATTTTATTTTATTTTTGTCGAGTCAGTGTTATGCTCGGGTATTTTTGTTTGTTTTTGCAGGTTTAAATCATTCTCACCCGTACTCAATCTCCATTCGGGTGAGTTTGTATTTGTGAAGACGAAGATGAATCTCGAGAGTGTCGGTGAAGCTCGATCGCGACCGAAATGCTATACGATCGGAGCCGAAGTTGGAACGAAAACTTGGAGCATACGCGTTCGGCATATTACCAGCTAAGTCTTTTCCAATTCACCTATCTATCTTTTTATTTCTGCATTTCTATTTTATTTTATTTTTGCATTTTTTATTTTTATTTTTAGCTGTTTTCTATCTCTACATTAGGGACAATGTAGAACTTAAGTGTGGGGATGGGAAATAGTCATTTCTGAGTCTTAGTTGTTTGTTTTGAGTCTTTTAGAGTCTTAAAAAATCCAAAAAAAAAAAAAAAAAAATTGAAAAAAAAATTTGAAAAATGTCTTTGTTTAAGTTGTGCACTTAAATAGAAAATGATAGTAAACTAATTTTGGTTTTCAAATGAGTTGTGGTTTTTGAAACAAAGATGAATTTAGATAAACTTTTGGTAACCCAATTAGCTGAGATGGTTTCCCTAAGTGCATTAATAGAGAGTTAATTGTCGTGAATCTCGTGGGTCATCATCTTAGGAGAAATAGGAAGGCCTTAACTAAATAACAATTAGGCACCATTATAGGCTTTAGAACTTAAATAGGTTAAGGGGTAGTGCCATTTTAGGATTATAACACACTTCTTGTGAAAGAAGTGGCGCATCCGCAAATAAAATGTCCACCGGGTATAGTACTGAAAAACGCTCAAAGGAGCTGCTAAAATAAAAGAGCTCAAAGAAGCCAAATAAAAAAATGAAAAATATAAGGCAAGTGATCCAAGACCTCATGTGCTCTACTTCCGGGATAGCGACTTGGATACGACACCCCTGGGTGAGGTGATCTTGTTTTATGAAAAAAAAAAAGAATAAACAGTCTATACCCACAAATTCATCCATCAAAATCCACCCTAATATGGCACTAGTTCTTAGCTTAGTTAAGTTCTTTAGGTTACTTTGGTAGGAAAACCTTTTTGGTTTATCCTGTGCCTCGTCAAGCAACAATAATCGGGCTGACTTATTTTTCCTCTGTGTGAGACCTTGTAGACAAATGATCTAATTAAATTTAAATTAAACATAAAGGGAAACTTAATTGGCTAGTGTTACGGTGTTTAAATAAAACGCACCGTTGTTTATCTGGGTTTGGTTCTTGTTTGAGAAACTGTGATGAAATGTTGAAGCCTTAATTAGTTGTGATTCTATGTGCATGCTTTTTCAGGGACGAAAAAGGATAAGTGTGGGGATATTTGATGTGGTCTAAAATATACATTTTCTTTACAAATATTCCATGTATTATTTTGTTACTATTGGTTGAATTCTACTTATAAATGGTTCACATTTAGAGTTTTGTTATTTTAAGAGACCGTTGGCTAATTAAAAATATATTCAAGTAGATCAACAAAAGAAAATAAAATATTCAAAGTGAATCGTAAATCAAGTTCTTTTTGTATTTTATGAGTTAATTAAATATTAGTATATAGATTATATGTGCAAATTAAGAAAGGCCACGAGTTACTGATTTGCTTGTTAAATCTTAACTGTTGTGAAGTACTTTATACATGGAAGCAAATTTGAAGTTATGGTTCTTGTTAATTTCAAAAGCCACAAGAAAAAATGACAGATCACGTGCTTGTCATCAAGAAAATTTAGTGGGCTGGATTTAGATGACTTCAACAAAGAAAAGTTATTGGGCTGAATTAGTTTGTGGGCTGGACAATTGCAAATAAAAAGAAAAGTTCGAACTAAATGAAAAGGGGGATGCATGCTGTGACGGCAGAGGAGAAAAAGAGAGCAGACGGCAGAAGGTACGGACAAGAAAAGAAGAAAGGAAACTGGAGGAGACGTTCCAGCAGTTTTGAAGTGTTTTGAGCTTAGCGAGACGAATACAAAGTGTTAGAAGCCGGTTGGATCGTTGATTGCTTCTCGGTTTCATCGGGTTTCATTGTTTCTTCACTTTTGTCTTAAATACTATCATGATTGCTTCTTTTAAACTTGCGTTTTTATTAGTGAACATGGTTGTTGGCTAAACTTATTGAATCACCTAGGCCAATGATAACTTAGTTACTTTGTTTTTATGTTTGTTTGGATTATGGATTGACGTTGGTTTATTTTTATGATTTAGTAAACGTTCACTTTTGATTGATTGATGCATGAATATGTGTTTGGTTTGATTCGATTATATTTATCTGTTTCCACTTGAATCTTGTTGAATGTCTTTCAAATAATAGGTTCGAGTTAGGTCATGGACTTTGTGTTAGTGACTAGTTTATGGTTTAGGTGCACTAAAACCATAGGAATGATAAATTGAATTGGGTTGATAAAAACGTGTAGCTAAACTAATATCCGTGAGGTGATAGTTTAATTGGTAGGTCTAAGTGGGTTGAATTGCTAGGCTTGTTTCTGTGAAGAATTGGTTTAGCTTTGGTTTAACTACGGTGTCTACTAATATCAATTGAATCAAAGTAACTACCTTAGATTATTTAATTGTGAGATTAATAATCAACATAGGTACTAAGTCATAATCATTAGACAACTGTGAGGGAGTCTAATTCATAAACTGGTTCGCTTCATAACTTGATACAAAACCCATAGGTTTCTTCTCGAAAAGGGTCGAGGGTCTTGTCGGGGTTTGGGTCAAG
Organism: Tagetes erecta; assembly: GCA_030867185.1. Taxonomy (NCBI): domain Eukaryota; kingdom Viridiplantae; phylum Streptophyta; class Magnoliopsida; order Asterales; family Asteraceae; genus Tagetes; species Tagetes erecta. The sequence continues at coordinate 130,452 of CM061491.1, read as the reverse complement.
TGAACATTTTACGATCCCAGTCCAATGTCAATATATTTTCCAACTAACTAATAACTTAAGCAACTAGGGAGTCGGGTCTAGGTGGTTTATCTTTTCTCATCTGGTTTCAATTCGTCTTTTGTGCTAGTTTCCATTTTTAGTAACCTTCTATTTTTAGTAACTTTCCAATTTTAGCAAGTTTCTATTTTTAGCAAAACCCCCCTTTTCAAATAATCTTTCTTTTAAGTCGTGTCTAGTCAGTCGAGTCTTTATTAGTTAATTTAACGTAGTATATAGAGTCTGTGGGTCGACACCCGGACTTACTTTAGCTATATTACATTCGACCGGTCCACTGCCGGTTGTGTGTGATTTAGTCGGTTCGTCTTGGTTTTATAAATTTTAAAACTAGGTGTTTTTAGGTAATTAATTTATATATATATTTACACGCATCAGTGTCCGTATCATCAAAAGTTAACAAAATCAATAACGTGGTTATGTTTTTGTTGATGTATCACCATGACGCGTCCCATCTCTTCTTAAGGTTGAGAGCGGCCGGTAACATAATAAATCTAAATAAATAGGTCTTTTTCAAAAAAAGAAAATATGAATGAAAATATATATGAAATTAAGAAACATGCAGTGCAGTGAGCAGGCAAAAATACAAATCAAACGCTTATTAAAAATATATATATATTGAGAGAGAGAGAGAGAGAGAGAGTATATTAATTCAAGTTTGAATAAACAGGAAAATAAGATAAGAGTAGATCTGTACCATACTCCATCTCGCACCAGAACAAAACCCACCTCAGATTCAAGCCATATATATATATGTATATGTATATTTTCCATTACTGACAACTCACTCACGAGGCTCTGTTACAAAAACACACACATTACAATTTACACATACATACTTCATCTCTCACTTCTATCGATTCTTTTTCTTATTGTTTCCGTTCTTTATATATAGACAGATACATACATACATATATAGATAGATACATTTGTTTGTGTAGAGGGTTTTGATAATGGAAGAAAGAAAGGTTATTGGTTTGATTTGTGGTCTGTTGTTTTTGTCAGTAAGCAGCATCAATGGCGAAGACCCCTATAGGTTTTTTACTTGGAAAGTCACTTATGGTGACATTTATCCACTGGGTGTTAAGCAACAGGTACCATTTATTTATTTATTTATTTATTGGATTTGGGGTTTTGTTTCTTTCTTTCTTGATTTGAATGCAATGTAATGTAATGTAATTGATTGCAGGGGATTTTGATTAATGGGCAGTTTCCAGGACCTCAAATCAATTGCGTTACTAATGACAACTTGATTATTAGTGTCTACAACTACTTGAATGAACCCTTTCTCCTTTCTTGGTTCGTATTTCTTTTCTTTCTTCTCATTTCCATATATCTATCTATCTTGTACGTTATTATGAACATCCATTGATTAAACCTGTCATATCATGGCAGTGCAGTGCAGTGCAATTATAGATCTTTGTTTTTAGTTAGATGTTGTTGTTGTTGTTCAGGAATGGGCTACAACAGCGAAGAAACTCATGGCAGGATGGTACTTATGGTACAACTTGTCCAATCCCACCTGGCAAGAATTTCACATATATGCTTCAAGCCAAGGATCAAATCGGCAGCTTCTTCTACTTCCCCTCACTTGGTCTTCACAAGGCTGCTGGTGGCTATGGTGCTATTAAAATCTACAGCCGCCCTCGTATTCCAGTCCCCTTTCCTTTCCCTGCTGGAGATCACACTGTTCTTGCTGGTGATTGGTACAAAAAGACCCACCAGGTTACCTTACCTTACCTTACCTTATGTTATTGCTACCTGTCTCTTACTAATTAATACTTTCTAAATGTTTGTTTGGTTTGGTTTGGTTTGGTTTGTAGAGACTAAGACACATATTGGACATGGGTCGAAGCATTTCCAATCCTGATGGACTTGTCATCAACGGGCGTGGCTGGAATGGTTACACATTCCAAGTTGAACAAGGTATGTATCGATCATAATTAGTTTGTTTGTTTGTTTGCATTGTGATTGACATGTAATTACAGGGAAAACATATAGATTCAGAATATCCAATGTGGGGTTGACAACATCCATCAACTTCAGAATTGAAGGACATAGCATGAAACTTGTGGAGGTGGAAGGATCACACACTCTCCAAAACACCTACACTTCCCTTGATCTCCACCTCGGACAGTCAGCTTCTGTCTTAGTCACTGCCAACCAGGCAGCCAGAGATTACTATGTTGTTGTGTCTTCACGCTTCACTCGTCGTCTGCTCATGACCACTGCCATCCTCCATTACAAGAACTCTAACATCCGTGTTTCAGGTCCTCCCCCTGGCGGCCCCACCACCCAGATTGCCTGGTCCCTCATGCAAGCCCGAAGCATCAGATGGAACCTAACCGCCAGCGGACCCAGACCCAACCCGCAAGGCTCCTACCATTACGGTTTGATCAAGCCTAGCCGCACTATTCTTCTATCTAACTCGGCTCCTTGGATCAACGGAAAGCAAAGATACGCTGTCAACGGCGTCTCATTTGTTGCTGGAGACACTCCTTTGAAGCTAGCCGATTACTTCAATATTGGTGGAGTCTTTAGTGTTGGAAGCATCCCAGACAAATCATCCTCCAATGGAAACGCTTACCTTGCAACCTCTGTAATGCATGCTGATTTCCGGTCTTTTGCTGAGATCGTGTTCCAAAACTGGGAGGATAGCGTTCAATCATGGCATATCGACGGCTACTCCTTCTTTGTTGTCGGGATGGATGGCGGACAGTGGACATCGGCAAGTAGATCTCGCTACAATCTGAGAGATACGGTTGCTCGTAGTACTGTGCAGGTAACAACACACTTGATTAATTTCTTAGCATATATATATTTTAATAAGAGTAAGTGATGTTTTGATTGATTGATTATTAATTAATATATAGGTGTACCCAAAGGCATGGACAGCAATCTATATCGCCCTTGACAACGTGGGGATGTGGAACATACGGTCAGAGAACTGGGTGAGGCAGTATTTGGGGCAGCAGTTTTATCTTCGGGTGTACTCAGCTGCGCATTCATGGAGAGACGAGTTGCCCATTCCAAAGAACGCACTATTATGTGGGCGTGCTAGAGGGCGCCACACAAGGCCCTTGTGATATATAGCCACCAGATCCAGGGGTTGGTGGAACTGCTTGTTCCAATTTGCATGTGTACGTTTGTGTTTTTGTTAACTTCAATAGCAACATGACTTCGATTTAAAGGCTTTGATTCATACATGACTTCATTTCTGTTTATTATTAATTAGGAAACACACACACCCATCTATTAATAGGAACATATATATATTTTGAAAGCATTAGTGATCCATGAATTTGGGTTGACAACTTTGAAGAAGATCGAGCTCGGTTTTGAGTTGTGACACCACAGCAAAAGGCCGGAGCAACAACACTTAATTACTCCTGTGAATGGAGAAATCATCCATCGTGGTGACGTAGCTGTACAGATCGATGTTATCACGTTCCTTTGGAGTCTCGCACGAGATCAACTGATAGTAGTACTCATGACAAATTAAAACAATAGATTTCGATATCTAACTCAAGTGGCGCCAATGTAAACGTAAAACCCGATCTATAAACACGCGCGGCCGAGTGAGTAGAATTAAGGATATCATGTTTCAACACTCTTTATAAATTACAAGTGTCATATATACAAAAACTTTTTTAAAATTTAATTCAGATCATATAAATACTGAAATATTTTAAAAACACTCACCAATTATCGCTCTCCCAATTCCAAGTTTTTTCCTGCAAGTTTCAACCTTGTTAACTATGACAACAGTCGCGACAATAAACAGACTCGCGACTATGGCAAGGCGGTACGCTCAGCTCTCTCGCGACCCCTACTCTAATCAAAAGACCCTACTAAAGATTCAAAGGGCGAGCACTAAAATGAGAAAGGCTTGTAGACTCGTGAAAAAAATTATCTATCTTATTATTTGTAGGCATAAAATTATGGGCGTCGACTATTTTGATTAAGGGTGGATGACTATAGTTCAGATATTAAGGATGTATAGTCGCCCGACAAGTAGTTTACTTGGGCTAATTACCCGTATTAAAAGCGTATTCTCATTTAAATTTAAAAAGTTGTCGGCCGACTATGTTAAATATATAGGCGACTGCCCACTTATGCGTTAGAGGCAGGACGCCTCTAGCTTGTCTGAAAAAATAAACAATTTCTGTTAAAAACTAGTCGTAGATGACTATAGTACACGCCCGATATTCCTGCCAGTCGGGCTGCTTAATTTGTTGTCGTGGATTCTTAGTTTGTACACATAGTCAAATCTGGATGGTTAGAATAAATAGTCGGCGACCCTTTTGAAAATGGTCGTCTAAACCTTTCTTTAGCAAGTTAAATGAGACATTTTGAGAAGTTAACGGTTAAAGGGACATTTTTTAAATTTATATATATATATATATATATATATATAAATTAATTAAAATAAAAATTAAGTGAAATTTTAGCCATGCATCAGTTGATGAGCTAATTTAAAAATATTATAAGTAACCCGCATGTAACACATAAATAAAAGAATTAATGCATGATAAAACTCTTCCTAAAACATCCATCCTCCGACGATCGATCAGCTGTATATATATATAATCATAATAACAAATTAACATTATATATATATATATATATGTATGTATTAAAAATGAGAAACGGTTAATTAAAATGGTTAGTTCCTGGACAATATATATAGATTTAAGACTGAAGTTAAAAAGAAAAATGACATATATGAATGATTGATCATGGGTTGAGTGATCATGACCTAGCTAGCTTGTGGATGGTGCGAGTGTCTTTTAGTGGGAACAATAACGCTGCCATCATGATCTTCATAGTGATCTTCATCAGAAGCCTCATGATCCTTGAAAACAGGATGAACGTAAGCATTCTCAAGGTAACGCTTTAGGTTCATTGGTTCCCTTACTTGCTCAAGAGTGTCTTTATTCATGGCTTCCTGTATAGGATATCGGATAAAGGCAGGTTCGAACCGCCCTTTACAATAGATATGGAATCCCATTGTGAGAACCGGAAGTGCAAGGAGAACTGGTGTCGAAGCAGCAGCGTGTTTCGTACTCAACAAACCCATCAATAGTACCTGTGAGATAATCAACGCACTGATCACACGTCCATGGACATCAGGCCAGAATGCTGCTCGGCTTTCGTATTTTGGGTTGTATACATTAATTACCTGCAACATATATATATATATATATATATGAATTATTCGATGATACATGCATTTAATTAGTAATTAGGTAGGTACCTGATGACGGTAGATGACGAAAGCTAGGCCGAAGAAAATCAAGATAAAGGGAAGCAAGAGGGGTGTGACAAGCGCATAAACGAGGCCAATAAGAAAATAAAACTGTATTTGAGGTTCTCCTGTGTTGAAACCAATGCTTCCTGGATGCATGGCCCTTTCTCTGTCCCGTTCGGTTTTAACTATGAAAATGTTTTTTAAATGATAAATTACCAAAGGTTTTAAACGCAATATCTCTCCGGCAGTACCACTCCACCCATCAACCATTATATATGTTATGAAGAAGGTTGCTTTCATCGGGATCGCGATTCCAATTATTTCAGGAATCCGACTGGCTGGCTGATGTAGAAATGCACTGAGCTGTTCGAATGCAGCCCCCGCAATAACGCTACCCAGAAACACATTAACAAATTTGAAAAGATAGTATCTGGAAGCACATCTCCTCTCAAGTCGTGATATGCTCAGAAATCCTTCAAACTTGGACATCATCATTAAGATTTTTGGTAACAACATTAGGAAGATCTTTAATACGATCCCGGGTAGAAAACCTTGAATGAATGATTTGATCAGTTTTCTGCACATATATATATATAGCATTAATTCCATTGTCAAATCATAATTAAGATATAATAATATATTACTAGCTAGCTAGGCAGATCGACATGAGGAACTTACATGTTGATTACGGGCTTAAGGAAGGGTGCAACCTTCTCGATGCCTTCAATGTTTGCAAGTGATTGCACAAATGCGATGGGGATCATGTAAAAGAAAGTCAGAAAAAAGAAGGCCACACCCATAACAACCTTGCGAATAGTGAGCGAGACGTGAGGAATAGCAAGGTTTTTCCAGTATACGTCACGTGGCTCTGGAGCCCATTCTGTCAACCACAAAGTCGGATTTCTAGCTTGTTGTGTTTGAGCGCAAACAGCAGCTCCCCAACGAGTTTTGAAGGACACGAATGCTACTGGCATGATGGATTTTGGGTTATTTGTCACATTTTTTCTCTCTTCTGCTATCTGTATATAATTAAAAATCAAAAATAAATTAAATCCTCAAAGACAAATAAACAACAATGGGGATGTATATATATGATGATTACCTGATTTGAAAGTTTCTCAATTACAGTTTCATGATACTCGATGGCATCAACTTTCGATCCCCAAAGTCCAAGAAATCCAGTCTGTTGATCAAGAAAATTGTTTTAATTACTAGCTAGCTTTTTCATACAAGAAATGAACCGAACCCGGCCACCTTCATCATAGGTCGTTTTGATGGATTCTTTGAGTACTTAATCTGGTAGTAGTCGAGCCAGTTTTGCTTCTTTCGCTTCATCTTCACAAGCTTTGCAAGCTTGTTTGCATTACAAACAACCTGCAAATCATTTTTCATGTTTGTATTATAAATATGCATGATATAGCAAATTAATTATAATTAACAACGTACGTAATTCATTGATTATATACTAAGAGCTAGCTAGGACCTGATGTGTGAGATAGTTATCGTGATGGTTCACAAGAAAGAAATTCTCAACAGTCTCACTAACAGACTCTTGATCAACTGGTGGGACGTTCTTCACAAGAACCTACAAGTGAAAAATCAATCAATTTTGCCTCGATCAAATGCATGTTAGAGATCGAAAACAAATTAAGATCAATATATATATATATATCAACGTACTTACAGTAAATTGATCAGGACGATGTTTTTCTGACTGAAGAAAGGAAAACCTCATATTTGCAACTGTCTCGTACTCTATTTTCAACATATAGCATGTCCAGATCATAACAACATATGCCATTGCTACATGAGCCCAAAACCTGCAATCATATATACAATTAAATTAAGTAATTAAGTAAAACAACAGATGATGGATGATGATGAGTAATAGATCGAGATGGATATGATGGAGGTGGTATGCCTGGGAGACGCGTGTGGAATGTTTGATATAGAAAGCTTATCAATTTGGCTATAAGTTTCTTGGGAGATCTCTAGGGTGTTGTTTGTCCAATTAACTGGTATCAATATAGTCCATGTAAATAAGAATATGGGAAGGAATATTTTTAGCCTGCATACATGCATATATATATGGCATTAGATTAATATATATATATAAATACAAATAATATTACATGCACGTACGTACGTACCCGAGCAAGTAAATCCTCAAATACACAGCTGAATCCAAACCGGCATGATGGATGAGCTGAGATTGTGGCATTGTTAGGGCATGGGGCACCCAATTGAGAAACTTCAAGTAGGAACGAAAATCCAAATTGAGAAACTGCTGCCTGCTCCCTTCAGAGGAGGCAGTTGTTCTTAAACCCAAGATATACCATTTTGGAAAGTAAACTCTATCGTTCACAGGCTGAAGCCTGAGAATAGCAAATGCTATAAGGAAAATGAGTGCGGTTATAATGTTAAGGGCTGCTGCAACAACTATATCTCCAATTGTAGCCATCTCGATCGATCTATTAATTAATACATAAAAATATAAAATTAAGCCCCCAGCTACCTACTCTTAATTGTACGTACGTACGTCTTGGCCCTGGGTTTAATTAGCTAGCTAGGCAGATATATATATATGAGGATATCATCGATCGATAATTAAGTAAGTCATGAAGTAACATTCCGGCCAATTCATGATGATCGATCGAGGTTAAATACTTAAATATATTATAAATTAAGATCGATGGATATATGACGTTGAATCAAAGCTAAGAACAATTCCATTCCCACAGACAATATATACTTTACTTGAATTGTATGCAAACTATACGTTGCAAACAATCCTTATATAATATATATCATATATTGAGATCGAATGCTGCTCCATCGCTGACCCATCCAAGAAAAGAATTTTGCCACACAATCTCTTATTTAATTATTCCTAAACAATCTCTATATATTTTAATTAATGGGTTTAAATTTCAATCTTTATCTATATAATATTTTGGACAATATAAATAAATTAAAACTATTTGAACAATGACCGATAACATCTCGTATTATTCTATTAATGCTTTTGAATTGATTATATGAAGTCTAAGTATTATTCATGATTGTGTGTGTTTTTTAAGATGAAAGTCATTAACCCTTTACAACTAATTAATCCTCTATAAGTCATTTTTTTAACGATAAATGAGTCCCTTTAGACTAGCTACCCAATAACTTATGGGACAAAAGGTTACCTCAGCTGATCCCACCAACCTTTTCAAAGAAAACCCACATAGTGAGAAAATCCCCTAACAAGATTAGAAATTGAGATTAAGAACTTGAGATCCTCTACATCTATTTATAGTTTTCCAACACATGATTGTGTGTGTATTTTTAAGGTGAAAGTCAAGTATTATTCATGATTTTGTGTGTATTATTCATGATATTGTCCGCTTTAATAGTCGGCACACCCCCATGCGTCGTCTCTATCGGTACGTGTGGGATATTACATCTTTCTTTTATGGTTATTCAGTTTGACAGACACATCAAAAGTTAATGAGAAGACATTTTTGCCTACCACTACAACTTTTTGAAGTAACAATCAGTTTTATTTTCTTTTTTTTTAACAATGACAGTTTTATTTTATGATAAATGTCAATAAAAATGTTTATGGACTCGGAAACAATAAACTAATGTTTACGACAAGGTTATATTTAACAACAAATGAAGACTGTTTTTTCTTCAAACATTTTCAAGGGGCCTAATGTCTACAGGTGCGCAGACATTACCCTTGAAGACTGTTTGTTTTTTTTATTAAACAGATCTGAACTCAGCTTATTTCATAAAAAAACTATGGATCTATTACTTAAAACATCTTCACAAAACCATTTTCACTTTCCCTACCATCACCAGCTGCCACCATCACCGACCGCCACCCGCGCCGGCCACCACCGCCTGCTCACCACTGCCACCACCACTCACCAGCCACCACCGCCGTCCACCACCAACACCATTGGCCAACATCACCACTCACCCACCACCACCACCGCTCACCAGTCACCAACGCCGGCCACCAGTTGACAGTTATATATTTTCAGTTTATGCAGACGATATCTAGTTTATCAAACAAACACTATTATATTTTCAGCTTGCAGATCTTCAGACCACATCTTCAGTTGCAGACATAAAATCAGATGAAATCAGACTGCAGACACTTTTTGTCTGCAAAAACAAACAACACCTAAGATGCTTATCAAAGGGAGAGATGTTAGGTAAAATTGCAGATGATGGTAAAGTTTGTATATTTTTCATTCAGTTTCATTCAACAGCTCTTTATCTCTTAACCATTCAGCATTTAGGGCATGCTTTGCATTGCTTATTAACTTCTCCTTATCTCCTCCTCCATCTCCTTTTCTGCTTCTTTGAAAAGTCACCTATCACTAACTTCTTCTTTTCTCATTTTTAAGCACTAAAACTCATTTTTAACTCAATATCCAAACACTATTTTTTAACTTATTAACTTCTCAAAAGTTAATAAGTCAAAAGTTGGTTTAAATAAGCAATCTCAGTCATGCACTTAACTGAACTATTCAGAGACTATTTTTTTATTGGGTTATTGGATTTAATCACCTTCAACTACTGGTTATTGGCCGCTGTCACCCTTAAGTATCACTTTGGCCAATATAACTCCCAACTAAACACTTTGGTGTATGTATCACCAAAACTTAACAAAAATTAACCAAAAATTAACCAAAAGTGACTTGAATTGGTTAACTTTTGGTGATACGGTGTCCGTAACACCAAAAGCTAACCAAAAAATAATCAAAAGTTAACCAAAAGTGACCTGAATTGGTTGACTTTTGGTGATACAGACACCAAAGTGTTTAGTTGGGAGTTATATTGGCCAAAGTGATACTTGAGGGTGACAACGACCAATAACCAATAGTTGGAGGTGATTAATCCAATAACCCTTTTTTATTAAAGTTCGCTCTAAATATTGAATAATTAAGCACTAAACTGAACCGGTTAAAAGATGAAACAAACGGCCCCTAAAAAAATTTTAGATGAAACTTTCTGACCGACGGTGTGATCTTTCTTTGTATTGTCACCTTAGTAGACCTAATAATCACCGATATAAATCTTTTCATTTAATTTGCCTTTTAATTTTGTGGCAAGTATTTGCCTAAATGTGTTATGAGCGAATTCAATTAAATGATCACTAACAATGTCACAACGCGCGACTATCATGTCACTAATCATATATTGGAAACTAATATGGTAATATGTAATTTTTTCAAATGTTATATAATTATTCTAGAAAACTAGATTTAACACCAGGTCGCGCGTTGCAGTGGCCGGGTCACGCAGTCGGGTCTTGCGTATTTGACTTCGTCATATGTTAAAAAAAGTATCATGTCCTGTACGTCACGACACAAAAACGTAATGTGTCACATGTTAAAAAACGATGAAATATCAAAGTTAGAGGTCAACACGATAACAATATTAAAGGCGTACTATATGTCAAAGTAGAGTAAGAAACAAAGTCGAAAACTTATCAGGGGCTAAAATGGCAATCAGTAAAAGTCGTACTATGTGTTAAAGTAGAGTAAAAGATCAAAGTCAAAAACTCATCAGGAGCTCAAATGACGATTGATAAAAGTCGGGGACTAAACCGCAATGCGTTAAAAGTCAAGGATTAAACCGTTAATACGTTAAAGTAAGAAAAAGTTGAAACGTGACGTAGCGGGACGGGCCAGGGGCTAAAATGACAATCAGTAAAAGTCGTACTATGTGTCAAAGTGGAGTAAGAGATCAAAGTAAAAAACTCATCAGGGGCTCAAATGACGATTAGTAAAATTCGGGGACTAAAATCGTCAATGCGTTAAAAGTCGGGGATTAAAATCGTGAATACGTTACAGTAAGAAAAAGTTGAAACGCGACGTAGCGGGACGGGAGAGGCCGGTGCAAAGCACCGACCTTCCCTTTTAGGAGTTATACAAATTTGGAATGATATATTTATAGTATTTTCACCCGTGTAACATATGGGGTATAAACTAGTATGTAAATACACATACACACACACACACATATATATATATATATATCATATTAGTTTAATCCCGCTTGCCTTTTTGGCTTTCAACATTACTAGGTTTAACACTCGTGTACTACACACAGGCTAAATAAAAATATTTTTAAAAAATTATAACCATTATATTTAAAAATTTATAAATATATTTGTAAATTATCATTAATTACAATTTTGTCTTCATCAACTCTGCTACTTAATTTTCCATCTCAAACTTCTTTTTAATAAAACAAAGTATGTTTTCTGCCAAAAAATTACCCCTTAAAATCTTGATTAATTAGATGGATAATAAATCCTTATATAATATACCAAAACAAAAAAATCTTATGTGGCATCTTTTCATAGCTTTTAGTTTATGTGACATTATTTGAGAGATTATCTCAAAATAATGATTTTTTATTTAAAATATGTATAAAAGTTATTATAATAAAACTAATTACATTTTTGGTCCCCTAATATTTTGAAACATTCTGAAAAATTTAAGAGTATTTATATTTTTAACCCTTTACTATAAGGGGTGTACGTGAGTCGTTTTATATTTGATAGGGTTTAAAAATGAAACTTATGGATAAAGTTAATAATAACATGCAATTAAAGACCTCGATGTTTTATAAATATACATAACATTTTTATATGATTTTTAAAAAAAGAATAAACTACACCATAAAACTAAGCACTTTATTCTCTTTAATTTGAGTATAATATTGCTATACTAAAAATCTAATTTTTAAGAATATATCATGTGTTCCGTTTTACCACGGTTTTGTCTCAAAACTAAATGGAACATTCATGAACATCCTTAAAAGCATCACTTGAATTGTGTTCCCGAACATAGCGCGAACACTAAACTAGTTATATTTCCCTATACTAAAATAATCTGACATTCAACTAGGCCATCTACCTAATTGTCGCAAATTATAAAAAATATTTATGTACATAATAAGTATTACTAATGTTTTTTAAGATTTCAACTTTTTTTTTTTAACTTCAACTTGTTAATTTTTTTTTTGTTTTCTCAGGTACATAAAAGAATTTACAGTAAGGCGGCAGGTAAACGGGCAACAAGTTGTGCCGCCACCCCCTTTTGAATAGAAAAACCTAGCCTATTGAAGACAAAACCTTGACCCTTAGGTGTCGAAACATTGCTATGAATGACTCGTTGAACCCTGGTCAAAAAGTTCACCGCCTCAGTTGCTAGGAAGCCAAATGTGTCAAATGCCAGTGGAATAAAAACATGTTGATTATCGATGCAGGCTTTCTCGTGTTTTGCGATCTTGCATGATTCCGCCTTTGTCGCCGCCTGTCGTGCAACGAATCCATTGTCCCTGAGCGCAACCAAGGGGGACACTCCCGTAAGGTCCACACAAGCGTGTTTGCCCCCTGTCCAACCAAACACAAGAATATCAGCCGGCCTTAAAGTAGATCTCCCCTCAAGCGGATCTGTCAGAAAATTCACAGGAGCCTCCTTTTTAGCCGAAATTCCTGCTCGCTTAAGGATATCACATAGGACATCCCTAACTAAATCGTGTCTGTATTTGAAGCCAGGTAACTCCTTGCAATGGACGGCATGATCACCAAAAGCATCTAAACAAACCTTGCGGCAAACGGGACAAGGCTCATCAACCGGGAACAAAGGAATCATTAACCGGTACTTAAGAATAGCCCGGTATTCCAATGGTGACATATGTTGCCCCAGTCCTTCAATGGGGATGACAGACAAAAAATCTTGAGCCCGAGGTGCCTGGAGACATGCAACCACTGCTTTCTGACGGGGTGAAAGATCAAACATCCCTTCCAAACTTTGACCGATCCTACTAAATAAAGCACTCGCCAAAACATGTTGGGCTTTAGGGGGGCGGTGTCCTTTTTAGAGAACCCGCTGATATCAAAATCGGGAAGAGAAGTCTGTAAGCGTTCCAACGCGCACCCATAATCAGAATCTAAGTCGTCCAAACCACATCTGCGAAGAATATGATCTTGTAAAGCCCACGATTGAGCCCTAGAGGCCACAAAAGCATATGTCGATACATCCTCAGCAGAACAAAGACCAAGCCCCCCAAACCGAGTCGGAAGCGAAGCCAACCGCCACTGAAGATCCCCGAAAAAAGGTCCCCCACAAACAACGATATCCTCAATCGCCTCTCGAAGCCCCTTATCAAACACAGAAACAGCCTCCCCTACATACATAGGTTGACATGTTCTGAGTCCAAATAGTAATTTCCCAACTCCCATACATGAGCGGAGCAACAAAAGTTCACATTGAGGGTCTCGTAGATGCGGGAGACATCTCATCAATTCCACAGCCCGAGATGCTCTTCTCATAGCCAAATTACTAATAAACCCAGCATCACGACTAACAGCACCCCCGAGAAGTTTCACACCCAGACCCGGCCTTCCAATCTCAACAGGGAATAATCCATCTTGTACCTTCACCCCATCACACGATGGCCAAAAAACTTCAGTTTTCTTGATGTTTAGTTGAAGGCCAAGACGTGGCCCCTCAGCTATGATGACATCTAAGGCTTTGGCCACCTCTTTAGCATCTCCAATAATCGTACCATCATCAAGATACCAAGCATGGAATAGAAGCTTGCAGCTATCTCTGATTTGAAGCACGAGTGGGTGCAAAACGAGTGCAAAAAGGAGAGGCCCCAATGGGTCCCCCTGCTGGACCCCCGTGGTGGATAAAATATGATCATCACCCACATATAACCTAGCCGATTGACCATACAAAAAGTCCACCCAAAGAGAAATAGAAGGGCAACGGGTCCGAACTTCTTGCAAGAGAGTACTCCTATCAACCAAGTTGAAGGCATTAGTGAAATCAACAGTAAGCATAGCTAAGGACCCATCCGAGTGGAACTCATTCAAGAATCTATTCGCACTATGAAGCACTGCCTCTGCTCCATTAGAAATGCCCACCCCATATTGAAAGTCTCCAAGGTATTTAGCCATCTCATTCCCAACACCCCTCATAGCCACCTTAGAAACTAGCCTTCTCCAAATCGCACCTACTGCAATCGGCCTGATCCCATTATCTGGTTTTAACAATGGCGTGAGGGGGGCGGATGCAACGAACTCTGCTAAAACCTTAGGGCACATTCCTTTCAAACATAAATTTACCATGCTAGTAATGGCCTTGAGCAACCCATTAGCTATAGCAGAGCCCTCTCCACAAAGAGCATCTAGAAGGTGTTGAGCTCTCAAACCATCCCGCCCACAAGAAGTCCCTTTGGGGAACGATTTAATGCACCCAGATACATTGTCAGCATCTGTAACAAGAGAGGGCTCTGAAAGCAAGGCCTCTGGCAATGTAGGAGGGGGCACCTTAGGGTGTTTAGCCACTAATGCCTTCAAAGTATCTTTACCAAAAGGTGCAACCCCAGATGAGCATAATACCTTAACCGCGGCAGTGAAGTGTCCATCCATAACTTTCCTCAAGCATGCTTTGACATTAGGACACAACACAGAATTATGGACCTTAGCAGTAGGCCCATCACAGTGTGATGTCATCCGTTGGGGCTGAGCCAATAGTGATAGAATAAGGTCGTTAAACCCTTCCCGATCACCCCAAGCAACTAACGACCGTTGAATAGATAGACATTGCAAAGACTTCCTGTTACCAGACCTACTCTCTTGCCGACTAGACGGCCTAAAAACCCGTAACGTGCAGCGCGGTAACAAGAGAAGTCTCACCCATGCCTCAACAGACTCAGGCATAGCGAGCACCCTATCCAATGCTCCCCTTAAGGCATGAGCAAATGCCATGCGACAACTCTGAGGAATGCTTTTAACCGTCGTGATAGGGAGAGAGAAAACACGGTCTAAAAGAACCTCATCTACCACCACCCGCCCCTCAGGGATAACATCTTTTTCGACATTCGGCTTTGCGATCCCCACAACGAACTCTTCCACATCACCTGCAACCCAGTTAAATCTAATCACACTGTTATCGTGATGACATCCTCGACTGAGTGCGTGAACACACATACAAGTCCCACATAACCATTGGCCCGATACCTTTAGGGCCTCACCAACTGAGACAAACAAATCAACATTTGTTGCAACCGCGTCCCGCAAAACACTTTTTCGATCATCCGATGACAAATGCATCCGTTTAATATGTGCCATTAACCGAGGGAAACCTTTGGAACCCGTCATACCATCCGGGCAACAATGGAACCCCCTAAATGGGCAAGGCCAAAACCCGTCTAAAGACCGAACACCAGCCTCCCTAGAAGAACTCGCCTCATTACCCAAGGTATCACCCATAACACTACCGGGTTTCTGATCGGAAACCCAAAGAAAACAAACAAAAAACCCTCAAAACACTAGAACACCAAGTAATGTGAGGTAGTCTTTCATTGAGGCATATGATCGAACACCTGGTGTGCAGAGTAAGAGGGACGGTTTCAACACCCAATCTGAAAAACCATAGCTGCCCAAATGCAAAATCAACAAATAAGAAAGAAGATGGAGGTGGGTTAGGGCAGGGAAGGCGGATAGGAGGTGGGTTAGGGCTGTGAATGGAGGGTGTAACGGTGGTGGAAGGTGGAGGTTGAGGGGCTGTAAAGGTGGGATGTGAGGTGAGGTGGTTAGGCCGACGGTGGGCAGGCTGCGCAGGTGGAGGTAGAGGTGGAGGTGGCTGCGCAGGTGGAGGTGGAGGTGGGGTTTCGGTGGAGGTGATGGGGAGGTGGAGGTGGGGTTACGGTGGAGGTGATGGGGAGGTGTACGATTGTATGTCCAAAAGAAGACTTACCGGAGGAGATGATCGGAGATGGAGGGGGGCTGCTGCTTCAGTGGTGGAGGGGGGCTGCTGCTACATCTGATCGGAGATGGAGGGGGGCTGAGATACGTGCTAAAACGTTTTGTGGATGATTTCAACTAGAATCATATAATTTGAATTGGAGATTTATATATTTTTTTAAGAACCGAAAGTAGTTACATTGATTCTAATTTTTACATTAAAAACCATTGTTGAACCAAACCGATTTTTTTACCGTCAACAAAAATCAGAGACGGTTTTAGAACTACAACTTGCACCTCTATCGTGTGGTGTGAGTGTTAACTGATTTTATGTTGGGGGCGGTGTTTGAGTAAAAAATTAGGTGAAAAGAAATACATATATAAATTGAAATCGAAATCGAAATCGAAATCTAAATCTAAATCTGGATGTAGATGTAAAAGGAAGGAAGGATGATATGAGTAAGTAAAGTAAAGTAATCGATCTGCTGCTGATTTTGTAAAGTAAATATGGATCGAGGAAAGAAGATGAAGATGAAAAAGAACAAGGGACTAGTTTCTTCTTCTTTTGTTTGTTGGTGTAATAATCGAAGATATATAATAGCAATCGGGATTTTGGTTGCATTCTTCATCCTCACCAATTTCTCTATGCTGTCCCGGATCCAACATTCATCTTCATCTTCATCTTCTTCTGTTGTTAAATCATCTTCATCTTCATCTTCATCTTCATCTTCACTTCCGGTAACTTTCTTACAACTCTTGTTTGTTTTAATGTAAGTTTAGATCCATGTTATGAGTGCAATTAGTTATTCAGGAGGAACTACTGAGAAAGTTTGGTAAAGGGAATAATAAGAGGAAGAAGAAACCACACAAAACGGCGTATGCAAGGCTCTTATATAAAGCTGCTCATGCCTTAGCTCAAGTAACTAACTTTCTTTCTTTAAAAATCAAATCAAATCAAATCAAATCAAATCAAATATATATATATGTGTGTGTGTGTTTCAGAATCCTACAGAGCCCAAAGATTTGTGGTTGGAAACCTACCATGCTGTTGCTTCACTTTGGCAACCTTGTGCTCATCAACGTGTTTGGAAACCCAGTGGTAGCTCACTATACCTATACCATACCTTTCTTTAACACTCTTTTACATCTCATCTCAATCATCTTCTTTTCTTTTTCAGATGGGAACAATGGTTACATCATGGTAACTGCAAATGGTGGTATAAACCAACAGAGGGTTGCTGTAAGTTCTTTTCTTTTCCTTTTACTCTTTCTCTCTTTAACTTAATAATAATCATCACCAGTCACCACACAGGTCTGCAATATCGTTGCAGTTGCAAGATTACTTAACGCCACTCTCGTTATTCCCACCTTTATGTTCAGCACTGTCTGGAGAGATACTAGGTCTGCAACACCTTCTTCTACCATACATACATACTTACATTTCTGACTCCTTTTTCATTTCTTAGTCAGTTTTCAGATATATATCAACAGGACTATTTTATTGATTACCTGAAACCTGATATCCGTATACTCAACGAATTGCCAAAGGACTTACAGTCCTTGGATCTTCAAGCCATTGGTAGTGTGGTCAGTTCTTTTTCTCTTCTCACTCAAACCTAACCTAACCTCATCTTTTTTCTTATGTGCATTGTCATCACAAAATCAAATGATTTATGCAGCTCACTGATGCTGATATTGCAAAAGAGGCAAAGCCCAGTTTTTACCTGAAATATATTCTTCCACTTTTAAAGAAGAACAGAGTTGTTCATTTTCTGGGGTTTGGAAATCGTTTGGCATCTGATCCAATACCATATCACTTGCAGGTCCATCCTATTCCTATTCCTTCCTGTTACTTATGTAAACAAAATAACCAAATACTTGGATGCACACTTAGAAATTAAGATACTTCACAAAGGATATTTTTTGATACAGAGACTCCGATGCAGATGTAATTTTCACGCTCTGCAATTTACTCCAAAAATACAAGCGACGGCTGCTTTGATGATTCAGAGAATGCGTCAGAATGCAACACACTCAGGAATATTGGATGAAAACCTGGTTGGACAGTTTGCCAAGTCAAAGGGAAAAATCAAAAAAGATTTTCGGTACTTGGCTTTACACTTGAGGTTTGAAATCGACATGGTGGCTCATTCTTTATGCGATTTTGGAGGCGGTGAAGAAGAAAAGAAGGAGCTGCAAGCATATCGCCAAATTCATTTTCCCGGATTAATGGAGCTAAATAACAGCGCTAAGTATGAATAAAGTCATTAGTATCTGAAATAATAAACGTTGAATTATAATTATATATGGTGTTTAATTTCATCCTACTTTTGAGTTGTTCAGGATACCCTCACCAGAAAGACTTAAGGCAGAAGGCCTGTGTCCATTAATGCCTGAGGAAACGGTGCTTATGCTTGCTGGCCTGGGTTTCAAGCGTGATACACAGATATTTTTGGCTGGTGCACATATTTATGGTGGAAAATCAAGACTGAATGCTTTAACAACACTGTTTCCTAATATGGTCACTAAAGAGAATCTGTTGTCACCATCTGAAATTGAACCTTTCTTGAACTTCTCATCTCAGGCACTCACTCTTTTCAACATTTCCCTTTTCCTTGATTTTTTTTTTTTAAAATAGAATGGGTATAATGA
Organism: Tagetes erecta; assembly: GCA_030867185.1. Lineage (NCBI taxonomy): Eukaryota > Viridiplantae > Streptophyta > Magnoliopsida > Asterales > Asteraceae > Tagetes > Tagetes erecta. The sequence continues at coordinate 111,724 of CM061491.1, read as the reverse complement.
TTCTTGGTGAAAAGAAACACCCATCTATCTGCCTGCCTGCCTGCCTGTTTTTGTCATCATTGGTCTCTCATTCTATTTATTTTGCAGCTAGCAGCACTGGACTTCATAACATGTAGCGCATCGGATGTTTTTGCCATGACGGACTCAGGAAGCCAACTATCATCTTTAGTATCAGGTTACAGAGTATACTACGGGGGAGGAAAAATGCCGACAATTCGACCAAATAAACGCAGACTGGCAGACATTTTCATGAAAAACGACACAATCGAATGGAAAGTTTTTGAAACCCGAATCCGAAAAGCTGTGAGACAAAACAAACGGGTTTTTTCACGACCCGTAGGAAGGAGTGTATATAGATACCCTCGATGCAGTGAATGTATGTGCAACACACAAGAAGCTATTCGTACTCGATAGTTTTTCAACATTTTCTCTCATTCTTTATTACATTTGTATGTTAATTGTTATGTGATCTCAAGGATAGGTTTCAGTGTAAAAGTAACAGCTGCATTGTGTTAAGAAGATAAACTTATTTATGATTCGGTTGGTTGTTACTTATTTTTAGTCAGTGAGGTGATGTGGATGAGTATGCGCATCACATGTTACATGTATATATCAGACAGAAGAAGATCATTCAAGTGCTGCTGAAGGCATTGCATTTGAACTGTTCCTTGAAATGCAAAACAAAAACCTCTAAATCATGCCAACTGAAGAACATAACATCATCAACAGTGAAACTAAAAACCACCTACAGTACTTGCTGTTTCATTATTAATGGAGTAATATATTTCATCCACTTACTTAATCATAAATAAATTCCAATGTAGTTGAAGAAAAATGTTATAATCATGTTTAAACTAAATAAATAAATGTTTATGTAGTTGAATTCAAAGATGATCAATTTCAGAATCAGCAGCAAGCAATCTAATAGAGACATGATCATTTCATAACATTAGCCCTTTGCTGCTTTACCTCCCAAACAAAAACCTAAACCTAAACCTAAACCTAAACCTATATATATAAATGTGAATCACAACAATCATTAGAGGGGAAGTCATACAATACTATGCACATTTCTTTACACAGATTAGCAGAGCCAAGCCTATTTACAAAATCTACAACTTACAAAACAAAACTTTTATTTACATCATGAACTAAAGAAGTATTAAATAAGCTCCATTTTCCAAGACTTGAAGCTAACTTCATGAGAAGCGCGGTTTAGGTGTTGGTGTGCTCATTTGTTGATGTTGATGATGATGATGATGATGATGGGTCTTTCTTTGATCTAAAGTAGTTGGGTATTTGAAGAGATTGAAGTTTCCTTGTTTACAAAGTAACCTTTCGAACTCTTCTAAAACCTTGACAACCTTGAAGAATTCAGGCCTCTTGCGTGGATCCGAAGACCAACATAGCTTGATCAAAGTTTTCATTGCCGGAGGACAGTCAGTAGGAATAGTCGGTCTTAGACTCTACACGCGTGTACGACAAACCATATGTGTACTGTTTTTAGTTACAAGTGGATGGTAAATAGGGAGGGAGGATTGAAATACATACATACATACATACATAAATAATCAAATGTACCTAATTAATTACCTTATGCATGACAGCAAAAGCAGCTTGAATGGAGGTCATATCTTTATAAGGTAAAACCCCAGCCACCATCTCCCATAAAATGAGTCCAAATCCATAAACATCGACCTTGCGATCATACGACTTCTTTTTAATCATTTCTGGAGCCATCCAACGATAAGTTCCTGCTGGATCATCCAAAACAACATCACAACAACCGTCTTGGCAACTTACCCCAAAATCAGCAATTTTGAGATGAAAATCTTGGGTTACTAGTATGTTTTCTGGCTTTAAATCTCTATGAATAATGCCTTGTGAATGAATATATTCCATTCCGCGAGCAATGTCTAAACCCATCTTGATAATCATTTCCAAAGACACCAGCATCCCACCTCCTGCACTATTCTCCTCAAGCTTATGCAAATATGTCCTCAAAGAACCCTTTGAAAGATATTCCGTGATAATACACAAAACCGGTGCTTGTCTACCCGCCGCTATAAACTACAACAAACCAAAACAAATGATTTAAAGCCAGCCAGCCACTAGGATATATATATACATATACATATTTGAAATTATATATATACCTTAATGACATTTTGGTGGCAGAGACAAGATAAAAGAGCGACTTCACGCACAAATTGCTTTTCTAACCGTATTCCTAGTTCTTTGTTCTCGTCTTCATCTTGCACCCTAATTATCTTAACCGCAACACTTTCATCCTTGTACATTCCATGGTAAAGTTGACTATGAGCCCCGTGAGCAAATCTAGACCCCAGAAAAAGTTTTGAAAGATCAACCATATGGTCTTCATCTACTACGTCCACGGAACGTTCAAATAGCTTTGCCCAAGAAGGCGTTCTCTTCCTAATTTTTTTCCCATCAAGCTTTGTACGTGTAGGAGCACATACCGAAGGAGACCTTAAATCAAGCATTGATTTCCTAATAGTTTCCCTTTATATTGTTCTTCTAGTCTTTGAGGTTGAGTAGCGTTTTGAATTACACTTAATTTTTTCTTCTTCAATAGTCCCCGGGATTACAAGAGTAGTATGCATAGGATTAGGAATAGGATTAACAATTCTAAAGGTCTAGGTTGCATCCCTGCAACCAATTCCAAATTCAAAGTCTCTTCTTAGTAACCATACTCGATCTTCTTCATTCATACATAGTCTTTGTTTATTACTAAAAAAGACCACAAAGAGTGTTGTGCTTCTTGTCATCTTAAAAAACATAAAAAAAAATGATTTTGGCACCCCCTCCTCCTCCTCAGTTTACAATGACTAACCTTCATTCTTAACATCCACAGTTTATAATAATATAAATAAAAATAAAAATAACATGCAATGCAATGCAATGCATTTTTTTTAATTTGTTTAACAAGCTATTAAAATCCACACCATATATCCATTACCATATACAAACAAACATAAAACAATTTGTCTCGTTTGTAAACAAAAGACATTTGTTGAAGAAGCAAGCGAGGAAGTCTACTCACCAAATCTTTCAACACAAACTCTCATCCATCAAAACCCTGAAAAGACAATTTTATTATTATTATGAAACAACCCACCACCCCAAATGGAAATGGAAATCCAGAAACAACTTACAAGAAATTATTATTATTATTATTATTATTTTTTGTTATGTAGGTTGATAAAATAACAATTCCCAAATATTCATCTCCATCAACCTCTCTTCTTCTCTCACCATCAAGAAGCATTGAGAGAAAACAGAGTAGGATGAGAGAAACAGAAAATCAATAACGCAAGCAGATAGATTGTTTTGATAGCCACAAGAAAAGAAAAGAAAAGAAATGTTATTGTTGATGGTATCCAATGTTATAGGGGGGTGAATATATATACTCCACTCATTCTTAATTGTCCATAACTAACCATGTCCATGTCAACAACAAGTTTCTTTTTTAAGAATAGAATATAATAGAATTGATATTGTTTGTTACTTGAAGAAATATTGTGAGCTTACAGATGATATTGGTGGATGGTTTGGTTCATCTGATGGAGTTTGTGAACAACATATTCAAGTTTGTTGCAAGAGATTTCATTTGATATACGAGCAATGTAATCACATTTCTCAAAGGGACGGTACTCGCAGGCGCTTTTAATCTCTTCCCTCAGAGTAACTTGTATATCCTGATAATAATAATAATATTAGATTAAGCAAGCAAGCAGATGATGGATGAAATTGCATATATTAGATGAAAAGAAAAGAAAAGAAAAGAGAGGGACCTTGATTAATTGCATAAACTCACTGCAGTGATTGTTCACCAATTCCTTCCTGGGTCCATTAGGGTTTGAGAACTCTTCCATCACACCACCAGCAAGTTCCAATACTCTAACAATCCTCTGTAACCAATCCAATTTCAACTCTTCTACTACTATCATCAATTCATTTCAATTCAATTCAATTAAGTTACCTTGTCGACAGTTTGAAGACGTAGCAAAGATGCATTTTGGTTGTGTGAATCCATGAGAATGACGACAGATCTGTGTGAATCAATTGAAATACAAAACCTTCCCCTTTCCTTTTAACAACAAACCTATACTTAATGCAAACACAAAATCCAGATGAGATGAATGAAATAAACAACAAATACACATGCTTTAAACTTACAGTTCAGCAGATGCACTTTGATTCGATGGAGAGAGAGAGAGAGGGTATTAATGAATGAATGAAAAGGAGTTTTGGTAAATTCCCTTTTACCAAACACTATTTTTAAATCTCCATCTCACTTTTTCACACAAGCATCTTTTATCTATACAAAAGCCCTTTAAACCGGGACTTTCTTTTGAGTGCAATAAACAGGTGGCTAATGTGGATTCGCCGGTGTCTATACTAGTGAATGGAACGGAACACACACGGATGAGTTTCAATAGGACTACGCTATCATGCAAAAACCATCTAGTACTAGTTTATTCCACATATGCCCAACGATGAACAACTAATAAATCATCTATTTGCCGATGATATGTTATTTATGGGTCAATGGTCATGCTCAAATAATAAAAATATGTTGCAAGATTTATGAGATGCTTCTACTTGGTGATAGGTTTGAAGATGAATGTGGCTAAAAGTTGTGTCTATGGTCCGGACGAAAACCAGATAGAGCAAATGCCAGAAAAGGTTAATTCCCGTTCATTATCTTGGTGTCCCAACTGGTGGAAACATGCACAAGATAAAGCAATGGGATCCGGTAATTGACGCTTTCAAGAAGAAACTTGCGCTATGAAAGGGCGTCTTGCTATCTATGAAAAGGTTAATTCCCGTTCATTATCTAGTTTACCTATATTAATTTTCAATATATTGAGCTCAAAAGAAAATATAAGAAGAACTTGAAAGGGTAAGACGTAATATCATTTGGTCTGGAGATGCTACCGGAAGGAAAAATAGCTAGATCAAATGGGAAGAAGTTATGCCAAAAGAAAAGGTGGCCTAGGAATTGGGTCGCTTAGTGATGCAAGCTTGGAGTTGCTATCTAAATGGTTTTGGAGATATAAATCAGAGAAGCAGGCTCTATAGAGGAAAACAATTGTTGTTATCCATAAAAAAATCACACAATGGAATCACCTACAGGTCAAAAAGGAAGTACCCAGTACATGGAAAGCAATACTCAAAGCATGTAATGAACTAGACGAGAAAACATCAAACCATTCGAAGAAAACCAGTTTCATTAGTAGATGCTTAAAAAAGCAAAGCATACGCAGTCTTAGCAGTTCAAATCCTTTGCACATAATATATCTGGTAGTACGTTTTGTATTTCCGATAATTTTTTTTTAAAGTAAATGGTGATCTTGAGGTTAACAGTAGTGATGAAGTTCTTAATATAGGGAAGGCAATTCACATCCAATGCACTTGATAAGTGAGTTAGAAATTAATTTGTTTCAGTAAAACTTATTGAATGTAAATGATGGGGTTGTGAGGTAGGGGAAGTATACTAGTGTGTGGAGAGAGTTATAATGTGACGGTTGTATATGTTGGTAGTAAATTGTCGTGTGGAGAAGACTGCATATGTGGTTACTACTTATACTTGCATTTGCATACAATAGTTGTAGCCATTATAATTGATGTGATACTCAGTATAGAGCCATTTTCTTATGATGAGAACTTGGATCATTTTAACAAAAGGGTTGTTTTCGGAATGTTTGATTGCATTTGGTTAACAGTTGCGTGATGTTATATGTTTTTTCTAGGTGAAAGACATTTGTTGTCCGGAATACAACATTCCCAACAACATTGGAGCCTGCAACATTAACGGGAATAAAACTTCAAACTACAGCAGCCAAGAGGGTCATCTTTCTAGTACCAGGCCAGGTATATAAAACTTAAATAAACCATCTATGACTAATCACTAAACATAATGAATTACCACACATTTACATCATCCATTTTGTTATATAAAGTTCAAAAAAACACATTTGACATTTCGTCATTTGATGTGAACTTCGATTGCATTTTTGTTATTAGTAGAGTTACAGCCAAGTCAAATCAATGCCAAAAAATATGATAGCATATTCGACATGGAACCAAAAATGAATAAAACCTAATGTTTTGAAAACCGGACCGGACACTGAACCGGTTTTATAGTTTTTCACCGGGATCAGAAGAAATATACATTTATCCATATCATATTCAACATTGTTTAACAAATGTTTTATGATTATTTGAAAGTACGTTGACACAGGAAGTTATTTTGTATAGCTTAATTGTTTTTAATAGTGAGAGCTAATTTTTATCAAACCAATTATCAAACAGATCGGAAGGAGGATGACTTACAGGTAGAGGACGATCACGATTCAGGTAGAGGCTGGTGGACGGCGGCGGTGGACAAGAAGGAGATTCAAGAACTTGGAGAGGGAGGCGGAGTTTTTGGGTACGTGTGGTGATGGTATATGGGTCTTAACCCTAATTAGAATCTTTATATAATATATATAATATAACAAAACGAAAAAAGCCTATGGGTTACTTTTTTAAATCTTTTGGCTTATGTGACATCATTTGAGAGTTTATCTCATAATAATGATTTTTTATTTAAACTATGTATATAAAATATATTATAATAAAACTAATTACATTTTTGGTCCCCTAATATTTTAGAGAATTCTGAAAAGTTTAAAAGTATTTATATTTTTAACCCTCTACTACAAGGGGGTGTACATGAGTCGGTTTATATTTGATAGGGTTTAAAAATAAAACTTATGGATAAAATTAATAATAACATATAATTAAAGACCTTAGTGTTTTATAAATATACATAACATTTTTTTAAAAAAAATCAACTACATTATAAAACTGAGCACCTTATGGTATAGCAAATTTGAGTATAATATTGTTATACTAAAAGTCTAATTTTTAAAAGTATATCTTGTGTTCCGGTTTACCACTGTTTTGTCTCAAAACTGATTGTAACATTCATGAATGTCCTTAAAAACATCACTTGAATGTTGTGTTCCCGAGCGTAGCGCGGGCACTAAACTAGTAGGTCATATAGTGCATTAACGTTTTTAACGGTTCAGATCGGTTCGGTTTGAAGCGGTTCACTTTCCAGAATAAAATCGATGTCAATCGAACCGTTTTTCTCAAAAAATACGGTCCAACCGGTCAGACAGCCCGGTTTAAAAACATTGAATAAAACTATAACAATGCAATATTTAAATAGCAAATTGGCCTAAAATAATCCCAATTAAAACCTATTGGCCGAAAATAATCTCAACTCAGTTTATTCTCTCTAGTGGTCTCAAATCCAACTTTTTTTGGCCAATAACCCTACCCGGTCTTTGATGATTTTGAACGGTCGTCAACTTTTTTTCTATTTTTTTATAATTTCAAACCGATATTTTAGGGATTTTGATCGAGAGAAGAATACGATCCAGTTGATGTAAACCTTACCTCCAATTGTTGCTCCAAATGATTTAATTTTGACATCCGGTTGAAGCACCGTTAGGGCTTAAACACACGATTGATGACCGTTTTGTCGTTTGGAACACCGGTTCGATGTAAGGTTTACATCAATTGAATCATATCTTCCTTCCGATCAATATCCATAAAACGTTGTTTTGAAATTAAAAAAAAAATTAACGGCCGTTAAGTGCACTTAACGACGGATCACTAAAGGCCAAAAAAGTTAGATTTGGGACCACTGTAGGGAATAAACTGAGTTGAGATTATTCTCGACCAATAGATGTTAATTGAGATTATTTTAAGCCAATTTGCCTATTTAAAATATGTATAACAATGCAATATTTGTATTACCAGGTGATGAGAAAGGAGACCAAATTGGTAAAGAACAGCAAAGCAATTCATAAGCAGTAGACCGTCACTTTTTATTGAATGATTTTTTCGAAGACAGTTTGGATAGGAGCCTTCATATGGAAAGTTTTGAACTTTACAAAATAATGATTTCATCTAAAGTTTTACACTATTTGTTAAATCATTAATTATGCTTTACAGCTTTGTATGTTGTCATCTCTTCACCGTTATAGCTATTAGCTAGACATATATATTTTCATATTTAACCAAAATTGAAAAGTTATGTTTAATTAGTACTATCTATGACCAAAGCGTAATACTAGCACATTATATTTACTTTTGGTAAACATAAACATATTTCTTGCCGGATCGCTTGGGCGCTAGACTGTTTACTACTACAATGCGTGTGTTCAAATGGCACTAACACGTGAGAGACCATATATAGTTTTATGAGTTATTGGATTTTAATACTCCGAACTATGAAGTATTAGCCGTTGTCACTCCCAACTAAAACTTTCACTCTCACCACTCCCAACTTCACACTACGCTTGTTGTTTCAATCCCGTCGTTAGAAAACACTAACGTCGTTAGTTTTTGGGCCTAAACTGTCACTTTTCTAAGTTGAGGAGAAAAAAGTTATGTTTTGTTTAAAATATATATATTTAACCACCACTAACACCCACCACCCATCACCACCAACTCCGGCAACTCCGGTCACCACCACCATCTTCGGCCACCACCGTTTAGTGTATTATGACAAACAAAACGTACACTGGTGTGTAGTGTTAACAATCCACCACCATGTACTGTTCTTAAATTCAAACATGAATTAGGTTTTTAATCACAAATTCACAATATAAGCTACACAAGTAATTAATGAATGAATCACTGATCACCCCTACAACATGAACATATCTGATAAAAAAATCACAACCAGTTAGTCGGTGATCATTGGTAATGAAACTTGGTGCAATTGATTAAGACAATAATATGATCAAAGTGATATGAGTAAGAATCATACATAAGAAGGAAGAGGTAGGGGAAGAAATCCAGAATCAAGAACAAACATGTTTGGTTTCCTTTTATGATCATCGTCTCGCTTCACCATCAGCTTTGTCGGAAACATAATATCACCCACGGCGGATGAAGACGGTGTATAAGGGTTTTGATATCACGTTGTGGTTGCTTGCGCGCCATAAGTTATTCCGAGGACGGATGAAAGACCCCACCCCACCACCGATTACCAGCTTTTGTCATGTATCCCTTTTTCCGGAGGCTGTTTGTGATAGTGGTGATGGTTGTGGGTGGATATGGTGTCGATGGTGGTGGGGATGTGTTAAATTGAAATTAATTGAATTGGTATGTATTCAATGATCTCCGGCCACTAACTGTATATATGTATAGAGAGAGAGAGTTATGTTCAAATGAAAACAAAGTTTATAATTAAAAACACTAAAAACCAAAGAAAACATATTTTGTATATTTTATTATTTTATAAAATAGAAAAGGGTATAATGGGTTCAATATGTTTTTTAAATCAATTCCTTGAAATTCTCATCTGATCTTTGACTTTTTTAAAATCTGAATTAAATATCTCAATTAACTTGTTTATTATAGTTAAAGGAGATATCAACAAACTAATTATTTCACTTTTTTCTTTGTGAATTCTAGCCAACAACAAAAGGGCTTCCGACCATCTCGTCGGAGCAGACCAGATCAACTTTACAGTTTCTTTCTTTCGCGGACTTAATTTTGTCATGGTGGTTACCTTAATGTGATTGGAGTTGTGGTGGTGTCGTTGTTGATGGTGCTCATCGAGCAATAAATCTAGCATTTCTCTAGAGTATCTAAAGGTATGTTCATAAGGTCTAACAAATCGATCGAAGAGAACTGCAGTTGTTTTTGGAAATCCAAATTGGCATTTGAATTATGGACTTTGTATATAATATTCATAAAAAATTGTCCTTTGAAATTATTTTATATATCCTTATCTTATAATTTTTTTTCTTAGTTTTATAAGAAAAAGTTGGATGAACGTATCAAGATCATGAACTAATTAGGTTCTTTTTTATCACAGTGCAGTATAGTTTTAAATGCAAAGAACACGATGGAGAACAAAGAAGATGATGCATATATGTTTTTAATTTTCATATGTCATATCAAACCTGATTTTTTATATATGATTTCAATCTTTATGTTTTTTTTATCTTTGTGTTTAAAGATGAATTAGGTTTTGATGATGGGTTTATTAAAGCTACTACTACTTGTGAACACGATGAATACGTATATGTAACACAACAACTAAGTATACATAACACTGTTGTTACGTATGTGTATTACTATTGTTGTGTAGGGAAGAAGAACAATACGTTCGCCGTTGTAACGCATGTGTATAGGTTTTGATGATGGGTTTATTAAAGCTACTACTACTTGTGAACACGATGAATACGTATATGTAACACAACAACTAAGTATACATAACACTGTTGTTACGTATGTGTATTACTATTGTTGTGTAGGGAAGAAGAACAATACGTTCGCCGTTGTAACGCATGTGTATTATAATTGTTACGTATGGAAGAAGAACAATACGTCTACGTAAAACTGCTTTTACGTATACGTAATGTTATCTACACGTACCATTGTTGTTACGTATACAATATAGTGTTGTGTTTGGTGACATTTTACATTTACTTGGATTGAATGTAACATGATTTTAAGTCATGGTTCTAGTAAAAAAAATGTACTCCACGTCATGTATTTATTTTAATTTCACATGTATTTCACGTGATTGTTTATACGTAATGCATATGAACGGTATAAATGACATGTATGTAACTTAGTCTTTTTTTTAACATGTAAGAATTGGTGTGTTTTAATTCCGCTAAATACCGATTCACGCTGTTTAATTTTTGCCGATTAATGATCCTGTTTTAATTTGTAGCTTATAAATCGAGGTAAACTTCATGTCTATGAATCTCTTTTTAATGTAGTTTTTGTTGTTTTCTCAACATATATTTTTTATTTTAAAATTGTCCACGGTTTGGTTTGATACACATGTCAGTTTTCTATTTTAGTTGTTGTTTTTCTTCATTTATATGTTAATGTTATATTGTCTAAAACATGCTATCAATTTTAAAGCTAGAAGATGATGATAAGTTGATGAATCATGCATCAATGATAATAACATGGTCGAGCAAATAACGAAGGGTGTGGCTTAATTTGAAAGAAAACCAGGTCATTTTGTTACGTATACGTAACACTAGTTTTACGTATACATGATACTAGTTTTACGTATAGGTAACACTGTTGTTATGTATTTGCAAATTAACGAAGTATATATACGTAACTGGAGTTTCATAAGTGTTCCAATCCTATGTAATAATTTTACAAATGTTTGAATTTTTTAAAATTGAGTTGGGCATATGAAATATGCATGAATTATGATTATAAAAAAGTGAAAGTTTTTTTCCAATCAATTTGAATCGGGATCTAAAAGTGAAGACTAAGAATTTGCAACTTAATAACAAAGTTCTAAATTTATTGAGTTTGAGTCAAATTGAACAAAAATAATCACAAAATAGTAACAAAAGTTTATACATATTTCATTTGCCCAAGTTAATTTTTAAAAATTCAAATAATCTTAAAATTAATACATAGGATTGAAACACTTAATGAAACTTTAGTGATATTAGAATGACAAATAAAGTTTCAGGTATTTAATTGGAATAGTTGATAAACTTGGTTACATTTTTACAAGATTACCCTAATTTTATACCTAACAATGTGAAATAAGTTTATTTATAAATTATAATATAGAAAAGAGAGGAAAGAGGAGAGAAAAACAAAATTAGTGGGAAGTCATAGATAATTTTTTGACTTGACCAATTTACCCTTTTTAATTTAAGGGAAATTGGATTTTATTAATCCCAACTTTCACATATTGGTCATTATTAATCCCAACTTTACTATTGGCCATTATTACTCCCAACTTTCACTTAATTGACCATTATTACTCCCAACTTTTACTTAATTGGCCACCATTGAGCTTTCCGTTAACCTTGACTAACTCCGTTAAAATATGCTGACGTGGCATCCACGTGGCAGCTGACGTGGCAACTGGCATGTTTTATTTTTAGGGAAATTGGATTTTATTAATCCCAACTTTCACTTATTGGTCATTATTAATCCCAACTTTCACTTATTGGTCGTTATTAATCCCAACTTTCACTCATTGACTATTATTAATCCCAACTTTACTATTGGTCATTATTAATCCCAACACAAATACAAACAACCCTTAATTGAAATATGATCGACCATCTTACAAACACAAACAAATCCTACATCTCAGCTACAATTATTAATCATTCGTATGATTTTCTCCAATTCAATGTATTAGAACAAGATGCAAGATGAAGTGTGAGAACAATGTGAAAAATTTAGGCTTCAAAATCTTTTAGGGCTTCAAAAAACAATCTTCAAAATCTTCCTAACCATTTATATATCATACTTAAAAGATTTTGAAGCCCTAAATTTTTCACATTGTTCTCACACTTCATCTTTCATCTTGTTCTAATACATTGAGTTGAAAAAAAGCATACGAATGCTTAATAATTGCAGCTGAGACGTAGGATTTGTTTGTGTTTGTATGATGGTCGATCATATTTCAATTAAGGGTTGTTTGTATTTGTGTTGGGATTAATAATGACCAATAGTAAAGTTGAGATTAATAATAGTCAATGAGTTAAAGTTGGATTAATAACGACCAATAAGTGAAAGTTGGGATTAATAAAATCCAATTTCTCTAAAAATAAAACATGTCAGCTGTCACGTGGATGTCACGTCAGCTGCCACGTGGATGCCACGTCAGCATGTTTTAACGGAGTTAGACAAGGTTAACGGAAGGCTCAATGGTGGCCAATTAAGTGAAAGTTGGGGGTAATAATGGCCACGTGGCAGTATAGTTTAGGAAAGTTGGGATTAATAATAGTTAATAGGTGAAAGTTGGGATTAATAAAATCCAATTTCCCTTAATTTAAAAGCTTATAATTACCATATTTAATGATTGCTTTGGTTTTCAAAGTTTTCATTTATTAACTAGTTTTCAATAAAACTAGTCCATATATATATTGCCTGCCTCAAATTATAACATACGTATGGTTACACAACATCTTAATCTTAATCTTAAATAAATTCAGAATTAATCCTATCTAGCTACTATATCACCAAACGTATTGTATGTCTATCTTGCATTATAATTTCTCCAAGGCTTATGTACAAAGCTCTTTGCTCCTCGTAAGACAGATTGATTACGATCTGAACCGGAACATTTAAACAAAATTAATTAACCTAGCTAGCTAGCTAGCTAGCTTTTTTTCTATCAAATCAAATGAAATGTACTTAATTAATTATAATATACCTGCTCTAAAATCAAGCCAACTGATACACTTTGAGCCAAAATAAACGATTGATGGTAAATGTATGCAAACACGGCCATCACCATCTGCACCAAATTAAATTAAAACACATTACAACTAGCTAGACAATGTTTGATGGAGAAACAAGTAGTTAATTAAGTTGTTTAATATTATATTAATCGATTTGTCACAAAGAAGCTAGCTAGCATATATATATATATATATATATATATATAATCGCGAGCGAGCGAGCAAGCGATATGGAAATGAAATTTTAGACTCACCTGGCAATCCATCCTGTCTGTCATTCCACCATGCCCAGGAATACTATCTCCAAAATCCTACAATCACAAACGTACGTACGTACGTACAATTAATAATTAAAATAAAGTAACCAACAAAACATACATATATGTATATATATATATATGCACGCGCGCGTGTGAACCTTGATCTTGAATGCTCTTTTGAAACCACTAGCAAAGAAGCCTCCGAAAGGTGCAATAACCGAAGCAAAAAGTCCAAGACCCAAAGCATGCCACTGCACAGGCAAAACATGCATCTCTTTCCATGGAAACTGCGCGCAAAGGTCCTTAATCATGCATTTTTTATCTACTAACTAAAGCCTAGCTTATATATATTAGAATATTCACAAGTGACCAGCTGCAAAATTAAGATAGATCGATAGCTAAGTAAGTTACCCATTCAGGAATCCATCCAGGTAAACTCAAGTTTTCTGGTGTGAACAGCGGGCCGGGGTTGCATTGAAGCCAACCAGTTGATAGGTCCTGCATCATGTACGTGCATGCATCACTAGCTAGCTCTTAATTTATAATTACGAGCTAGTACGTCTCAAATGCATATATATAGGCGGACCTTTCTAGGATATATACATATATAATCATTTCTTAATTAATTAGCCAGCCAAATGAAATATATATATGGAGATCGAACCTTTCTAGGACATGTTAACCACTGGAAGCGACCTAAAAAGTTAGCAAGCTGCAGATGACCAAGACGTACGTACAGGTTTAATTAATTGATATATATATATATATATAGCATTTTTATAATTCAAGAATAACATGCATGTGTCCGGCCTTACCACGAACGCCCATATAACTGTAGTAACTGATGCTCCGACAAACCCCTCCCAAGTCTTCTTTGGGGATAGCTTGATCAATGGTGTCTTTCCAAAGAAGAAGCCAAAGATGTAGGCAGCGATATCATTGACTACGATAAGTGAAGCAGGAAGAAGAAACCTGCATGCATGTTGATCGAATTAAATTAAGTCATGCAGATATTTGGATCAGGCCGGCCGGTGTACGCGCGTGAATATATATATTGCCAAACATCAAAGTGTTGGATCCAAAATGACACGAAGCATTTCTTAGTCCAGCCCAATATATGTATGTATATATATATTAATAATTAATAATGTGCGCGCGTACTTAGTGAGGCAATTAATTCGATCATTTGCTATTTATTATGTTACCAGAAAATCCCTTCAAAAATATTGGCTACTGTGAAAGAGGACTGTGTGAAGACCACAATAAGGATCATATGTGTCCACGCATATTGCCCAAATTGATACTTGTACATCTTTTTCTTTAATGAGAGTATGAACCATATGAAACCTGTAGAACCAAAAATCAAATATATTGCAAAATTAACTAGCTAGCTAGAGTTAATTTGGTTGTCAAGTCTGACTGACTAGCTAGCTCTAGGTCTAGGTCTAGGTCTAGGATAATTGAATTATGAAAATGGATGGATCCGCATGCAACCAACCTGCTATATACAAGAAATAACAGGTAACCATATGATATTTGATAAGGCTGGCAACAATTTTATACAAAAACTTGTCTGTTATGACGGTATTGACAAGCCGCTGACTAAGAATGCGTCCATATACAAATAGCATTGCTGTGAAGAAGAAATGCCTGAAATGATCGAAGAAGCAATTAATTATTAATTAGGGGTTTAATTTATTCATATATATATATATAAGCATGCAATTAAGCTAGGTAGGATTTGATCGATCGAGGATATAAATATATATGTATGTATGTTACCAATTCAAATGTCTAAATCCGGGGAGTTGTTTGTCTTCATTTGCTTTCTTTAGTAGATTAAATAGCTCTTTTGCCATGAAAATTTGGATAATGACAACCATGGCCCATATATAGAGATGCCCCATGTAGACAACAAATATGAAGCCACCAATCATCCAAATACTTGAATACGTGCGAATCAACATTGACCTGTACTTATTTTCATCATTTACCAGCAAATCATGTTTTCCACTAGCAGCCTCCTTACGAGGGCGGGAGCGAATCCTAGTACCACCATTCTCCTCCTTTATCATCATCCCGGCCACTCCTAATTAACATCACAATCACAATCACAATCACATGAAACACACAAATTAAACATCCTGAGATCGATGAAGATACAAACATACGTACGTATAGTAGGTGTGTGTTTGTTTGTTTTTCAAGGTTGTAGTAGTAAACAATGAATGAAGAATTGTATTCAATTCATCATCATCAGAAAATCATATATATATATAGGTAGATGAAACTATATATGGAAGCAAATTAACCTGGTAGGTAGGTAGGTAGTAATCAAATATGAATCAGTGTAGTGTAGTGTAGTGTAATGGAGTTGAGTTGATCTTCAGCACGTACTAACTACACTCACAGACTTAGACACAAATTAACATCCTCCCTGCTCACCTCGAGGCTTGATCGATATATATATACACTACTTCAATTCACTTGCATATACTTACTTACTTTTTATATTTAAACTATATTTATTTATTATATGTTTACAACAATCCGTTTTTTGGATTTATGCTGCTGCATATATGTTTTTTATATGGTCTTTCTTGGACAATCGATATGTTAGTTAGGAATAGGAATGAGTAAGGTCAAAAGATGTGGGCGTCTCAAAACAAAACAAAACATCTTTATAGCCCCTTTATCTTTTCTATTTTACACCATCTTAATTTTCTTTCTTTTTTTTTCAAATTCACACTCGATCTCTAAACCCCGGCCAACTTCTATTCTTAGGCACCTGCCGGCCAGCTAAATCCAGAATTTGGAATCAAAGCTTAACCCAAATAGATACAAAAATCTTTTTACTTGCATGTTTTCCGACATCAATTAGCATGCATAAGGGTCGACGTACGTATGAATGGGTTCGGACATTGGTTGGGTCATGGATCCGGTCATAAGTTGGGCCCATGAGTCAGATCATCGTTCGAGGAATGGTTTAGGCCATTCATCATGGATTGGTCCTGGTTAGATCCATGGTTTAAGGCGTGGGTCGGTTTAAGGTTTGGGTCATGAGTCGAGTTATTGTTCTAAACATGAATTAAAAATATCATTTCATTCCTTTGGTCCACCAAACTCACTTTCATTCTCCCACAATAGGACATTCAATCTCACTTCTAATTCATAAATACCAAACACTAGGACCTCCAAATTTTAAAACGAGCAAAACTGCATGTTTATCAGTTCAACCGCTAAAGTTAAATCAACATGAACTAATACTTACAACTAGAGGTGAGCAGTTCGCGATTCGAACCGAAAATAACCGAGAAACCGAACCATATAAACCGAAACTGAACCGACTACTTTCTAATTGGTCCGGTTCTCGGTTCATGAAATTATGAGTAAATGGTTCTCGGTTCGGTTCGGTTCGGAACCGAATTTTCGTCCAAAGAACCAAATGAACCAATATAAAAAATAAAATAAAATCCTAGAATGTTAGTTTGTTTATTTACGTGAATATATTAGCCGGACTAATCATCTTATTCATCAATAATCATCATCAACTCATTAGACAAAAGAGAAACATCATGAGATCGATTAATAACAAATTCACAATGACAGATCATAATAAACCATCACAAGTTTTGAATTTAGGTTTCTAATATTTTGAGTTAATTACACCGATGGTTCCTGTGGTTTACCTAAATTTCATGGTTGGTCCTTAAGTTTGAGAAATTACAAAGATAGTCCTTACTATTTGAAATGTTGTTGCACTGTTGGTCCTTAGAGTGAATATCAGTTAAAATTTTTTATTAAATGGCTGGGAAAATACTATTTTACCCTTACTAAATAATAAATATAGTTATATCTATTATTAATATTATTAATTAAATACTATTAGTGTGTAAATATAGTTGTTATTATTATTAATCATTAACTAATTCAATTACAACCACTTAGTTGAATAACATCATTTCCACTGACACACCTTCACCGGCGACTGTGCAACGCCACCACTAACGCCTTGGTCTTCCACTAACCCATCACCACCACCACCACCGGTTTCCGACCAAATCGAGCATGCAGATCAAACCACCACCAATACCCATCAACCTTCACGCCGGTCAATCTTCTTCATCAAGCTTATCATATCACCACCACCACAATCACATCTAAATTCAAGCACGCAATGTTAGCCGTCGATTTGAAGTAGGAGGTGATGTTGGTGTTTGTGGAGGTGGAGGTCGACTGAAGTGAAGGTGACATTGACAGGAGATGGACGCCAAAAAAGGTGATTGTAGTGTTATGGATGTAGATGACTGCAACGGTGTTAGCAACGATAATGATGACATTGGGTAGGGAAATCTTGTCGGAGAGGAACGTGAAGTAGGAATGTTAATTTGTTTAAAATATTATAAATTATTCTAATATTGAGATATCATTTTTATTATTTTATTTTTAGTAAGGGTACAATTGTCTTTTCACAATCATTTAACAAGGAAATTTAATGGACATCCACTCTAAGGACCAATGGTGCAACAAATTCCAAATAGTAAGGACCATCTCTGTAAATTCTCAAACTTAGGGACCAACCGTGAAATTTAGGTAAACCACAGGGACCATCCATGTAATTAACTCTAATATTTTTATTAAATTTTAAACGTAACAAGTTGGATTAATGGATTTGAGTTGGAATTTGAAATAGTCTATTTCTTGTTGTTTTGAAACTACAAAATACTCATATTCTTTTTTTCGGTTCGGCCCCTAATTATTACTTAACCGAACCGTCGGAACCGTGAAATAACCGAACCGAACCGTTCACTTTCGGTTCAGTTCTCGGTTCATACAAACCTACCTAAATGGTTCTTACTTACAACACCATGACGGTCATATAACCTAACCGATACTGTTTTGTCGTTTTGTAAAGAGATTAGAACATGACACATAAACAACAGTGAAACAGTGCATGTTATTAACAAACGTGAGTCTTCTACAAGCAAAGTAACACCTTGATCTCACTTAACAAAGAAAGTGATCACCTTATGCCTCTCATTCTCACTTGAAATAGAACCGATGGCCAACAAAACCTAAATAATAATGGTGACAAACATCTAATCTACTTGAATAATAATGGCCTACAAAACCTAAATAATCCTGTAGCCATACCGGTTCACCAGTTGATCGGGCACACCAGACTCAGATATTTAATATAAATAATGGGGTGTTCTATATAAATAAGAAACAGCTAGGATGAAAGTCCAGTTTGCCTTTTCTAGACAAACAGTTTTAATCATATTCAATACACTTAAAAGCTCCATACTGTGCAAACTCTTGCATAAAGGCAGACATATCAAATGGTTTTCAAGCATGCATTCTCTGTATCTACCTGTTCGAGCATAGTAAGTGAGAAAACATAAATTCATCAGTGACTGTATCTACCTGCTCCAACATAGCAAGTGAGAAGACATACATTCTGCACACTCGTGATTTTCAACCTTAGTTTTCCATTGTGTAGATCAATACTCCCCAGGTAGAAAGCATGTAAGTGAGAAGACATGACTGGCCGGACAAGTAAATGGTGGGCAGCATCACTGCAGAGAATCTGAATGTGGCGGCTGTTGCTGCTCATATATCTGCATGTAAGCCTCAGAAAGTGCAACCATCTGCGGAAGGGTTTCTGAACAATGGAGATCCTGCATCTCATACCTGTCACACAAAAACTCAAATCCATAAGTCAAATCTACTTAATTGCTTACTAGTTGATGATCAACAAAGCCTACCAAAGCTCTTCAGACTTGCGCTGTACAAACACCCTATATGATCCTTCCCCTGGTTTACCATCATGAACAATGTTTGCAATCAAATCATACTTGGAACGCACTCTTTCTTCCTCTTTAGCTGACGCAGGTAACGGTATATAATCCTTCAGCTCCAGATTCTTCACTGGGAAGTTAACTGCACACAAAACTCAACAAATTACTACAAACTCAACTTTAACAATCACATAATAATAAAAATAATAAAAAACAAGAGTTACTATACCAAGGGTTGGATTTTTCTCTACAAAAAAATTGTTCTTTGTGAAGCGACGCATGTGAAGAATAAGATACTGTGGAAGTCTTGTAACGCGATATCTCATTCTGGCTACACGAGGACGCACTACTTCAGTTACGCTCTCCCCGTCAAACTTCTTCAGTATGTTGAAAAGTGGAACCTGCAATAACAAAATACCCAATTATAGCTTTTCTTATAAAACATTAGCCTTTTGGAGGGATGTATTTGTATTTCCTCCTTTAGTATAGAGGTCGTTTTAATCACTCAAAACCTACTCTCACATGAGTTGGGCATGTAATAGAGTTATAGAGGTGGCAAAGTGGTCTGATTTAGGTCACACACATCAATATGTGCCAAGTCTCACATGATTTAGGTCACCCCATGGGTCAAAACACTTTCAAAAACAAAACAGGTCAAAAACAAGTTGCATTAAGTACCCTCTACTTATTACCTTTTTTTGTATATTTATATATTCCAACTAAAAATTTATTGCACTTATTACTTCAACTGTTTTGCAAATACATTGCCAAAACAATATTACACACAAGGTTAAAATTTTAAATTATGCGTGTAAAGAACGCTCGAGGGATTCATGTTAAAAATAACATAAGCTCAATTGTTTCAAATTAATGAATCATTTTCGTAGTTTAGGTTCTTGATTATTAGGATCCATTTCAAAATGAAATTGTGTTTCTTGATTCATTTTATTTTAGTTTTTGGGTTTATGACAGTGGGTGCATTGTAGTGACAGTGATACCTGGTGGCTGACTAATTAACTAGCATCTTTTATTCTTCATTTAGGGTATTTGGTATTGCTAGAAAACCTGCTATTCACCTGTTGTGTAAAGGCTTACCCAGATGAACTCACACAAACAAACATACACAGCAAAAATCTCACTCATAAAGTAGGGTTTGTGAAGGGTGAAATGAGAATGAACCTTTTCTTTATCCAATGCTTGGTTTTAAAAAGCGCGCATTAAGCGCGCTTAAGCGCAGCTAAGCGCAATCCTCTGCGCTTCGCTTACCCAAAGCGCGCTTTTTTCTAAAAAGCGTACGCTTTTCACGCTTTTTTCACGCTTTTCCGCTTTACCGCTTTCTCGCTTTTGGAAAATAAGCAGTTTTTCAACTATTATCTGGGCTTGTTAAAATTTTAACATGTTAATGGGCATACAAAGCCCATAAAAGATCCCGATATAGCTGTTGGTGGCAAAAGTTAGCAAGATTTTACCCTAAATTGTCAAATTGAAGGTAGTTTACACTTTACAAAGCCAAGAAGGAAGACTTAAACTTTGGGATTTTACCTTAAACCTTAGTTGTTATATATATTATTGATTTATTTGTAATATAATTAGATTCTATATAATATATATAATTTATATATTATTATTAAACATGTGCGCTTCGCGTATGAAAAGCGCACCGCTTTTTCGCTTTACGCTTTGCGCTTTGATTTTGGACCTTGTCGCTTTTGTGCGCTTAACGCTTTTTAAAACCAAGATCCAATGGGATAAAAAAAACTGCCCTCAAAGAGACCCTGGCTAGGAAAAATGTTTGTTTTCCTTTCTTAAGAAAAAAAACATAAACTTACAAGAAAAAGCAGATGAAGCCAACCAAAACCAATAAAGGCCCATGTAGGTTGACAGTTGAAATGTACACATGATAATAGCATCTAGGAAATAACAACTATCAATGAGCTCCACATATAAACACATCAATTTAGAAACCAATCTTATCATATTCTATGTAGCTAACTCAACACAAGCCCTAAGTAATATGTGTAAAGTTTGCTGGCCTAACTGCCAGCAATTAAAGAAAGAATAAAAAAACTTGTATTTTTTTGAGTCTTGACCAATATTGCAAAAGAAACTTGTCAAAAAAAAGATTCAAAAACAAACCTGAGGAATTATGTTTTTCTCCATGACGTCTTTAAAAAGTGGTGGTGGAGGCAAATCTAGTCCAAGCATCAAAAATGGCATTGTACTGGTATCGGCACCGTCTTTTGCATTTACCTCTTTCACAACCTCCAATTCTCCCTAGAAAGAGTAGATTGTCATTCGAATAACAAATGAGTTGAAGTTAAAAAAGTGGCATAGATATAATACCTGAAAACACTGATGGATAATGGTCTTCTTTGTCTTTGAAGTTTTAAGGTCTGTGTGCAGGGTATTGAGTAGCCATGACATAAATTCAACAGGATCAGACTGGGTCCCTATACGAAAGCGTTTCTTACTGGCTTTCATAACCGCTTGCAAAAACTCATGAGGGCTAACCTAGAGAGGTAATAATGATTTAAAAGGCATTAGAAGAATTGAATTGAATATGAGGAGAGCTGGGCTGACCTGTCCTTTGAAGTTCCTTGCATGCCATATCTTCCTAGTGAGCTCACCAAAGCGGTGAACAAGTACAGACTTGGAGTGAATGTAATTTTGAGGAATGAGAAAAAAGTTTCTCAAGGGAGTGACACGCATTAAAGACTGAATGGTGACATTAACAAAATCAGTTTCCTTAATGTTATTAAGGCCCACCTGGAGAAGAAAAGATTAGATTGGTAGATATGAAAATGGTGAGTGAAGGATGATTGATTGATTACCATTCCAGGAAGATAATTAGATCCATCAAGGGCCCTTGACCATTGTCTATTTCTGTCAAGTTGGATAACTTGGTCTATGTTGAACCTTGGGTTAAGAACATGACGAATATCATCGAGTGAAGGATCATTGATTTCATAACCATCAGGGAGACAATATACTTTCTCAGTGCGAAGATTGATGTAGACATGGTGTCCTGCTTCAAGGCTGTGAGTATATGCATGTGACTTGTGACCTCTTCCTTGAAAATACTTGCCACACACCAAACATGCGTACACGTTCAGATTTGATAAAGAAACAGAACAGAATTTTTCAAAATCGAAATCCAAAACCTGAAAACAACAACAACAAGTGAATATTCATACATATATGTATGATAGACAGAAATAGGAATTATGAATACCTGGCGATTGACTGTATCAAGATATGGACAATCTCTGCGGATTTCAATTACCCTCCTATTACGCCTCCCTTCATTATCTTCTTCCTCTTCTTCTTCTTCTTCTTCATGATTATTGTCTTCGTCATCGTCGTCGTAGGTTGCAAGTGGAAGCAGGGCGTTAAGGTGAGGAGGAGATGTTTCAGTTATTCGTTGTTGCTTCCTCACCACCACCTGCTGCTGCTCTTCTTCTTCTCGCTTCGTTTTCATCGGCCGCCGAGGGATTTCGACTTAGATTTGATTTGATTTGATTTGGATTTTGATTGAAAGCCCTAATTTTTATCTTATTCATGCTGCCAGGCCCATCCGTAGTAGTATGCTTCCGGCATTTTTCTCTCTCAAATCATATTTAAAAAACATTCTAATCTTTGTCAAAAAAAAAATCCGATTCATTAAACCACTTTGTAAAAATTATGTTAAATAAATTACAATTGAGCTCATTCAAACATATTTGAAATCAATTTAATTGAACTTTACCGACTTAGCTTCTAAAATTTAGTTTTTACCTTAGGGTTTAGTTTTAGATTTTAGGCTTTTTTGTGAGGGTGGGAGTTTAAGTTTTTCGGAGATGGGGTGCGGGTTTGACGACACGGTTCTAACGCCGCAAGAATGAGTTCGGTTGGAGTTCGTTGTGCTAATGATTGTGATGACTCACGTATTTGACTAACACGAATTAAAGTGTTCGTTTGATATTAGTTTTTGTCGAAGATCAGTCAAAAAGTAAGCTTTCGTGTGAATAAGAATTATGATTAAAACTTATGAATTCCATTAACAAAAACATAATATATACTTAGACCTAGATGGGCTTTTGTATCCCATAATAGTTTTTGTCCAGTCTTAACCTCTTAGGTACTTTCATTGATTATGTGTTTGTTTTTTATAAACCAAGTTACAAACAACATTTAAGGTTAAACTAAACAATGATTGAAATTCATTATCGAGAGCCTATGTATAATATTGTATGGACAAAATATATACGTACTAATTAAACATTTAGTCTATGTGTTTAATCATAATATGGTAAGATGATATAATATAAACTTGAAAGTTCTTGTGTTTTTTAAAGAATTATATATATGTGAATCTGAAAAAACATTCAGTCTATGTTTCAAGCATATATATATATATATATTAATATATAATACGGTAAAATGATATAATATAAACTTGAAAGTTGATGTGTTTCTCGAAGAATTACATGAATATGAAAGTTTCATAAAACAAAAAGAAAAACACCTAATTAATCCATGTCCCCATTTATGTTAGCAATGCATGTGTACGTAAAAATCATAACCATCTAAATTCATTCGATCAACTTAATTTAAAGGATTAAAGACACATGAACATTAACGGTGACTTTGATGATTACATTTGCACCAAGCTATTTTGCAACCGACAATCAATAAAAACCCGGCCTAGCTACATGTCATACAAAACATAAGATGAACTATGGTAGAAGAATCAAGCCTTAAAGAGCAAGGGATGAACTTAAATTGGGCAAACAACTAATTAATCGACAAATCGTGAATGAGATCATGATCAAAGTACGTAAATAATGAGAGTAGAGATCGAGTCTATATATATTCTTCAAACGGGTGGCCGGGTTCTCTAATTCTTTTATGGTCTTAACTGTTTACACATAATTAGCTAGGAAGCTAAGGTAGCTAGTTCAAAATTATGTTTGCATTTATATATGATTTTAGTTAGTACGTAGCTTTCAAACCCGGCCTTTTGAATAGATCGAGAGACACATGAATTAATATTGTGTGGGTGATTTTTTAACTTTTGCACTGCAAGTCCTCGATCACTAAAGAGTACGTTCTTAATTAATACAATTGTTCCTTGCTACAAAATTAAGCACATGATCCAGTTTTAGAAACGTACACAAATGAAAGGTATAGGTTTTTTTATGATTTCAGTACGTTAATATCATTATTATTACCGGCCATGAGCTTAGAACTCGATCATCTTATCGATATGAAATGTGGTGTAAATAATTTTAGACACATGGGCGGACGGGACGGGTATATATATATATATATATATATCTATATAGGGATCCATTCAAATGAGAACACTTTTAACTTGAGAACAACTTAGGAACCGCTTTAATTGTTGTATTTTTTGTAATATAAATTGACCAAAATGCTTATAATTAACCTAATTTTAACATCTATTTAAAAAATATATGATTTGTGAAGTCGTTTGTTAAAATGCATATATACACCCACGTTACTTGTACACAAACACACATTTTGGATGCATATATGCATTCTAACAAACGACATCACGAATCATATTTTTTTTAATTATATGTTAAAATTAGTTGAATTATAAGCATTTTGGTCAATTTATATTACAAAAAATTCAATAGTTTAACTCCCCATATGATTTGTTAAAGTTGTACTTTTTGTACTCAAATTAAGAAGTGTTCTCATTTGAGTGTTCCTCTATATATATATATATATATATATATATATATATATATATATATATATATATATATATATATATATATATATATATATATATATGTGTGTGTGTGTGTGTGTGTTTAATTAAATTGTGATGAGAATATATCACACGGTAGTGGTTGTAGTAAGTAGGTAAGAGGCCGGCCCCGCCAACCTCAATAATTCATTCATTCATTCATCCACCACAAGTTTTTAAGATTAAGATGGAATTGAATGGAAGAAAAACAAGATAAGATGATTACTATGTAGGCCCGCTGAGTACGTGGACTCGTATTGTTGGCTAGCTAGTATATATATATATATATAAGAACAAGAAGAATAAGAAAAAAAAAAGAAGATTTGTTAAATTAAAAGTAGATTGAGTCTGTTGGTTGGAATGGATGGCAATAATACCTCTTCTTCACTCCTTCTTCCCATAGTAGACAATCATGTGGCAACATCGATGATATCATGTATTAAAAACTACTTTTATATTTTGTTGGGTCCATTGCTATGCAGCTTAATTTTGATATGTGTGAATGAGAGTGTAGATGGGCGGAAGATGATGGGTGTCCTCGCATGGGTGTTTGCCTGGTGGCTCACTGAGGCTGTACCCATGCCAATAACCTCCATGTCTCCCTTGTTCCTTTTCCCTCTTTTTGGTATATCTTCCGCTGATGATGTCGCACAAGCTTACATGGATGATGTCATCTCCCTTGTTCTTGGTAGTTTCATACTTGCTCTTGCTGTTGAGCATTACAACATTCATACCAGATTAGCCTTAAATGCATGTACCTTCAATTCTTTAATTTTCTTTTTCTTTTTATTTCATTATATATCATATATGCATCAATCTGATATATATATATGCTATGCAAGTATGCAGATAACACTGGTGTTTTGTGGAGATCCTGTAAAGCCAGAGATGTTGCTTTTGGGTATATGCGGGACAACAGCATTCATAAGCATGTGGATGCACAACACAGCAACTAGCGTGATGATGATGCCTGTAGCCACCGGAATCCTCCACAGGCTTCCCTCCTCAAGTAAATTCTGCAAAGCGGTGGTCCTTGGGGTCACATACTCAGCGGCCATTGGAGGAATGAGTACCCTCACTGGAACAGGTGTCAACCTCATATTGGTTGGGATGTGGAAAAGCTATTTTCCAGATGCTGATCCCTTGACATTCAGTACATGGTTCTTCTTTGCCTTCCCATTCGCCTTGTTACTCTTTTTTGCTTTGTGGCTCATACTTTGTCTTGTATATGCCCCCCATACACAACGCCAACCTCTTTCACCCTATCTCGATAATGCCCATTTAAAAACACAACTTCAACTATTAGGTACCGCCCGGCCTATTTCATTCATTTCTTAATTAATTCAATTCATTTGTTTTTATTAATTATTAACTAACCACCTCCTACACCTACCTATTAATTTCATATCCTTATATAGGTCCAATGGCTTTTGCGGAAAAGATGGTGTTGGGTGTGTTCTCGGTATATATCTATATAATTATTTATATATATTAGTCAATAGTTAATTAATACGATGATGCATGATGTTGTTTGTATATATATGTGTGTAGATGTTAATTGCTTTATGGATGACAAGAAGCATAACTGACGATATACCTGGATGGGGTGCCTTATTTAATGACCGTGTTGGTGATGGAACAGTTAGCGTAAGTATATATATATATATATTTGTTTAACTTAAGTAATTAACTCATGGATAGTTATTAATAAAAATGAATATATTTGCTACGCATAGGTACTGATGGCTACTTTATTGTTTATAATCCCCAACAAGAAACAAGCCGGAGAGAAGATAATGGATTGGAATAAATGCAAGAAATTACCATGGAATATCGTGTTATTACTTGGTGCGGGGCTTGCGATAGCAGAGGGAGTGAGAACAAGTGGTGTGGCAGACGTGTTATCGGCAGCACTTGAGTTTCTGGGGCACACACCATACTTGGCCATCGCACCCACTGTGTGTCTCATAAGCGCAATTATGACCGAGTTTATTACATCCAACAATGCCTCCACCACTATCATCATTCCACTACTAATCCAAATTGCTAAGAACGTAAATGTGCACCCACTCCTACTCATGGTTCCTGGTGCCATCGGGGCACAGTTTGCTTTCTTGCTACCTACTGCAACGCCTTCCAATGTCATCGGATTCACCACTGGTCATGTCCATGTCATAGATATGCTCAAGATCGGTTTGCCTCTAAAAATTATTGGAACCATTGCATTGGCATTTTTAATGCCCACTCTCGGTATGTAACTAATTAACCCCTATCTAGCTCATCAGCTTGATCAATCTCTTCAAATAAATACATACATACATATATACATATATATCATTGAATTGAACTTTCATGCATGCAGGTGCCCTCGTCTTTGTCAGCCTCAAGACTGGACAACAATAACAACAACAACAATGAACAACGTATTAAAGCCAATTCATTTACCTAGCTACAGTATCCGGCCATGCATTTTTTTACAAACTTATGTTATTATATATATACATATATATATATATATGTGTGTGTGTGTATGTTTATATTCAAACGAAGATTTGAATGAACACTAGACTTAGATTCAGGTTGTGAGCATGGTGACTCCATAGAATCCATGTTCTACAAGCGTATAACAAACGTGAATCATCCAAATTCCAAAATCAAACCAGAAAGTAGCATTTAACTATTTAACAGTTTAAGTGTTTAACATAACATCAATAAACTATCAACATTTGTTCTAAGTTTCTTAACTTCTAACTTATAAGTAGCAGCCAAAATCAAAAGCTACAACCATACAAGATGAAACTTACCCAAATCAAACACCAGATCGCGATCCTTGCAGAAATCGAGTAGGGGAGTTTAGGTTTTGATTTCTGAAATTTGCATTTGCCCCGTTCTTTGGACTCTAGAGGGTTAGGGTTTTTTTATTTTCCCTTTTTGACTTATAATTAAATTGAGTAAAGAAAGACCAACTTAAAAGATAAATAAACTCCCTTTTGCTTTTTCCGATCCAACCTGCCGAATCTCTAGTTTAGCCAGAAACCCGGTTCAAACCGGCCGAAGCTTGGAATTGAAAGCGAACTCCTATGGTTCGGATCGGTGGCCTTAACGCTTCTCGATTCGAACAGTCGAACCGATCCAATCCTCACAACATTATTGCTAACAACACATCAGCTAACTATAGACATTGCTCTTAGGCGTCCATGATTGGTCTCACACTAAGTTCCATGGTTGGTGGCCATGGTGGGTCTGCCGGCGTTGACACGTGTGTTGTCCTAAGTGGACGAAAAACAATTACACATATTATGGTTATGGGTGTTAATTCTCGTCATGACACGAAACACGACCCGAACACGATACGAAAGTAATCAGGTTTTGAGTTGACAAATATAACTCGTTTAAAATTGCGGGTCATGTTAGGGTTGACCCGTACAAAACGGGTCACTTTCGGGTTGAACCATTTAGAAAACTGGTTGACCCGCCAACCCGTTTATGTGACATCTGCCCCAAACCCGAACCCGAATGTCCAACTCGAACCCGAAGTTATCTATCTTTAATGTACACATTCGCAATTATCTTCCTTTAAAGGTAACGCTTCGTTATTAAAAATATAAATATGTTGAGCTTTGCTTTATTTCTCGTCTTTAATATTAACGACCGAGTTATTATCTAACGTTTACCAAATTAATTACTAAATATAATTATTTAATCTCCAAAGTATATAGGGTTAGGATCCTTACAGAACCACTTTTATTTATAAAACTACAGAACCACTGATTTACATACAGTACATGTAAATTAAGTCTGGTGATATTAAGTTGTCTTTACATATGTGTAAATTAGACATAAGTATTTTAATATAGAAACACAACCATTTTTTGTTGTGGCAAATATACACATATGTAAAACAACCTAAATATCACAAGGCTTAATTTACATGTATGTAAATTAGTGGTTCTGTAGTTCTGTAAATAAGAAGTGATTCTGTAATGATCCTCACCATATAAAAGAGTATTTTGTAAAAGAGATTTTATTAAAAATAAATTCTATCAAAGTCTCAAAATAGCTATCTTACGTCAAGAACGAAATAAAAACATAAAACGTCATTTATATAAGTTGGTTAGTTAAAATAAAGGAACAATTAACTTTGTGCCAAAACTGTCAACTTTTAAACTTATATTAAAGTTTAATTGATCTAAAAAATAATAACTAAAAGTATAAGGAACTGAATGGTAAATATAAACCCAGCCCTTATAATCCCCGTTTTGCCGGAATACCGTTTTCCGGCAAGCGTTTTTATCCAATTCTAATCAAATCAACTCTATATAAAACGTCTCTCGCTACAAATCGAACCCATTACCAACCTTAAACCAATGATTAATCTATAGATGTAGTGTTTTAATTGGTTTCTAAAACCGAAATCATAAACCCAAAGCTTCATTTGGCTCACAACGCTCAAAATCAGACCGTTCAGACTGTTTTTTTAAAACAACTAATCGAATCCAGTCGATCAATTCACTCCAATACTCTCCCTTTCACTCTCGATTAATCCAATTGCAATCAAAATCATCAAAATCATAGTCATTGATTCCTAACCTGTCACTTGTTGTTCATCGTCGTCTTCAATCCACATAGTCAACAATCAAGTAAGTAAAATATGTTAAAATGCTCGTTATGATGTTCTGATCAATAACCCCCTATCAATTTCGCATTATCTTGCTTCAATTGGGATTAATTTAGGATTCAGGGTTTGTTCTTGATATTGGAAATGGGGATATATGTTTTTTTTAGATTAAAATAATTAAAAACCAAATGCAAACAACTAACAGGTCCAGCGCGTCTTGTGTGTATGTGTTGCTCTGGTCCTGGAGACCAGGGTTCGAACCTGGTCTCCCTCGTTTCATTTTTGGACCTCATTTTGATGTTCTTTTTATATATCATATATTTAAAATCAATTTACAAATACGTTTTATCTAAATATATTTTATAAAACTTAATTTTTTCAAAAGTATTATTCTTACAAAATGTGTAAAGAGTTAAATGGTATAAAAAATATAGTTCCATGTATTTATTTCCAATATATGTATACTATCATGAAATATAAACCGTGCTGAAAACGTTAATTACGTTTTAACTTAATTTTTGCCATGAAAGTTATAAATTCTTATAGTTAGGATAAGAAACTTATTTAATTATTTACTAACTAATTCTTCCTACTTATAAAAAAAATTATTATTATTACTTCTACTATTTTTCCGTCGCTTGATTAAATAAATTTTATATATTTTAATCATTTACCGAAAAAACCCAAATTCCAAATCGAAACCCTAGAATTCCAATTTCCTTAGACTCCTATTGTTTTATTTCTAGTTTTTTATACAATATATTTTACTAAGTTATGATTGTCATTTAATTAGGTGATTCTAATATTTGGACGATCCTCGGTTCTATTTAGACTATTTACTATTTGTTGCGTGCTCGAGTTTCAAGGTGAGTAAATTCACTCCCCATTTTTACTTTTACGTTTTGGGGCTGAAATGTGTTCAAATACTATACAATGTTTTTCTAATTTCTATCCGTTTTCAAATAGAGATCATAAAATGTGTTAGTCTTGTTCCGCAGCAAGATGCAATCCTTATGTGGTAGTTTAAAGTAGTATTGTTACTTAGTAATCCCACTGGTACAATGTTAGCGCTAATGGTTTGACAAACCCACCTACATTCAATTTCAAGGTTACAAGTTACTATGTTACAAGTTGCTATGCCATGTCCCTAAGTTGCTAAATAATTATGGATAACTTAAATACCGAGACAGTTAGATGACAGTTGCTTGAAAAGTTATCCTTAATTAATACATGAGTTGGTTCCGCTTGATAAATGACTACAAGTCATATTACAATGTATTCAATGTGTGTTCAAGGTGTATTGGTCGAGAATGATATGAAATAGCTATACATGTAAGATTGCACAACATATTATGATGATCTCGGATTTCTATATTATTATGTATCAATTTGTGGTTTACTCACTAGCTTTCAATAGGTAACTTTATTTTCACATATTCAGGTGATGCTTGATATTATTTTGCTGTTTTTGCCAAGACATAGGATTGCCTTAGACCTAGTTAAATTAATAAGGACAATTGCACTTACTGTTTCGGTTTTATTACAATTTGTCGTTTCTATTTAAGACTCATGTTCCAAACTTATTATCTCACTAGGTTTAATACCCGTGTGTTATACACGGGTTAAATAATAATATTTATAAAAAATCATAATTATTATGCTTAAAAATTTGTAAGTATTTAAAATTTAAAGATTTTGCTCCATCAACTTATGCATGATGCAAAATTCAATTTAATTTTTACCTCCAAAACTTCCTATTATAGACCAAAAAGAATTTTCCCCCAAAAATTTACCCCCTAAAACTTTGAATTATTAGATAGATTATTAGACTTAAAAATAATTACAATGTGCTTTGTTTACTATCGATATCCAATTTATATGACAACTCGGTGTTTCCGCCACCTGGTGGGGGTGTCATAGTTTAGGTTTCAAAATTAGTTCATCTATTTTTTCTTTTCTAAATATGAGTGTTAAGTTACTTTTGTCTTTAGTATTAGTATTCACAATAAAGAAAATTCATTACCACTTAAGTTTTTACCTTTACATTTTCAAAGCTAAGTATTTATTATTGTTTTTGTTTATTATAAAAAAATTTGATTTGAATAATGTGTTTTATGATTTTAAATAAATATATGGTTACTTATAATATTTTTTAATTAAAACTCAATATACCGATTTGCTATACGCAAAATCGTATATTAAACATGTTACTCTTAACCGATTTACACAACAACTCACTTATAACTTGTAAATATATTAGGTTCATTTTTATAACTGGGTTAAACAGGTCATATTCGGGTTGACCCGAATGTATGTTATCCGGGCTAGGGTTGACAATTTTTACACGAATAGGAATATGGGTCGGGTTAGGGTTGCATAATTCACCTGTCAACCCGCGGTCCTTCAACCCGCTAACCCGCCAACCCAACACGATTGACACCCGTTTGATGGGTTGGTTTGTGTATCTTTCTATATAACTAGAGGTCAAAGGTTCTAATACTCTAGTTTTATTTTTTTTTCCTAAAGATTATGTCGTATTGTAAGTGTTAAATGAAATGAGGAAAAAGTGGTATGGATGGGTTGTTTATTATTATTATTATTATCTATACTATATATAAATGAGATTAGAGTGGTAGTTTAAGATACCTAAAATATAAGAACACTTATTTATTTAATTGCATGATGTACAACCAAAATTAAGGGCAGTTTAGTCTTTAAACACTATTTTCATTTTAACCCTCATAAATAATTACATTCTAATCCCTAAATTTATGGAACTTACCATTAGTTTTACAAATTCTACCCCTTAATTAAACAGAAAAAATATTGTTTTACACTTTCGGTTGGTGCGTTTAATATGTTTGGTTTTAAATTTTTTCGAAACCATCAATGGAATTGTCATCGTTTTATCTTCCATATGCACTAAAAATTTTCAAAACTCGATCTTTAAATCTTCATGTACAAGAATTTAAAGCGTATACGTACAACCATAAATGCATCACCTGTTTATGTTTTGACTAGGTCATTTATTTATGTGAACATTTTAAAAACAATGGTTGAAAAGTAGGGATGAGATCGATACCGGTACCAAATACATGGAAAAGTGGGTGCCGGTACCAAATTTAACGGTACAATACTGGTTCAGTACGGTACAAATACGGTACCGGTACCGGTTCGATATTCGGGTACCAAACACTCATCCTGTTAGAAAAGCCATGCCAATTTTTTACATGTTGAAATTGGCTCGGTTGCCCTTTTTTCTTCCTCACTTCGCTGCAACCTACGGCCACCCTTATAATCCGCAACCACCACCGCGCAAGATTTAAAATTCAATTTCCCAGTCTCTTATAAACGCTTACTAAAGCTGGACCGAGCATCCCTCACAAAGCTTTTCATTCATTCATTCAAGAAAGAGAGAATTTTTTTGTGTTAGAGAGAAGGAGATGGACACATGATTTCTGGAATTGAAGATGACAACTAAGATAGTGTGTCAATCCGTTCTTGCTTATCTTTTTGTGAGATTCTCCAGGCCAGATCTTCTTCGGCGGTAAATGCCTCAATGAAGTTTTCATATTTTACCACCCTATTTGATGGCTAGAGTCCATTTGATTTCACAAAAGTTGAAGAAATAATGGATCTTGTTATCATTTTGTAAATATGTCATTTCCTTGTGGTTTGAATTTGGTTATTGATATATGTTTCATAAAATGGCCAGTCTGCGGAATTTACAGGCATCTAGGGGTAAGCTACGACTGGAGTTTGGATTGTGGTTTGGGAGATACTTTATGGTAAAAGGTATGTGATTGTTAGGCATAATGTGTTATTGTTACTTGATTTAATGGTTAATCTATGATTACTTCGTTTCCATTCGATTAGTGGGTAACTTGCTGACCATTTAAGAGAGATGTGTGAAGGTAAGTGCATTTCATGTTCTCTATTCAAATTAATTTCAGATAAGTTGTTGTATGAAATTTTCTTCTTATTTAGTTTATGAAATGTTAACAAGTACATGTTGTTTCTTCGTTTATTCATGTTATTTTTGCTAACTTAATTATATAATTTTTAATCCTTATTTGTGTTTTGTTGAGTTATTTATTATTTATACAATCAGTTGCTTCTCTTCATCTTTAATCTGATCTCAAAATGATTACATTAAAGTGATTAAACTTATGTTAAATTTTTGTTTTGAATCTTAGGCCAGTGCTATCTTCATCACACTAATTGAGATTATGAAGATGAGCTTCAATATAAGTACAATTACTATAATATTTGATTTAATCATATAATTTAACATATTGAGATTCATTTCACTTATTTTGTATTGCTTTGTTATTTTAAATTTACTGTTCCTTTTCTTTTGTTTTTTCTTGAATCAGAGTATTCAAATGCATATGTTGGTGCACATATTGTGCATATGCATGATTACAGAGTTTCAAATCGATTGGTAGATGCGAGCATTTAGAAAGACATGGATGCCTTCGGATCATCAATGGCCTAAACGGTAAATGTTCTAGATTCTGCTCTCTTAGTTTTGGTGTCGAATTAGATTTAATGGGAGAATAATTGGATTTGTGTTATTCAACTGGATATTGTACACCTCCCCATTGTATTTTTCAATTTGCTTTCTCTTTGTTGTTATATGGTTGGTTTAGGATTAGATGCATGCCTAGACTTCATTCACTCCAATCAAATGAAGAAATTAATACAAGAAGTTCAGACCATCTCTTAGTTACAAAGGTAATACTATAAACCAATTTTGTATTATGCTTTTGGTCTTTTACTGTTATGTTCTTTTATGAATCAGATTTGGTCATTTGAAATATTATAAAAAACGAAGCTGAAACTAATATAAAAACGTAGAGAAAAACAATGATGACTTGGTTGAATTCGAGGCATTATTTATACTTGTAGATAGATTTTCTTTATTGTAAAGTTGATAAAATCCAATTTAATGGCAAAGGAGGAGGTACATATTAGCATCACTATGTATTTCAAGTGCGTCTTAATGGTAATCAATGATGTACTGAATGCTCAATAACTTTTGATCTTAGCTGCATAGTTAACCAAGATTTTGAATGTTACGAAGCAGAGATGCTTTCAGATTTTTATGATGGTTTTTGTTTTTATTAGCCAATTTCGTCATGCTGCAGGTGTTAAATTGTTGTCTGCTATAAAATGAAAACTTTAAATCCTAAAAAAGACATCCTTAAGTGAATTACCAACTACACTCAACCATGATTGACTGTTAGACACAAATACATTATGGATTATGGACAAAATATTTTTAGTATGCTGGTTTTTTCTTTGATATCATTTACGGAGTTTGTCATATTGCAACTAAAATCTTTTTTACTTTCTTTATGGTTTTTTATTTTGTGCGATTTTGGGATTTGGTTATCTTGCAACTTTGGTGTGATGGAGTTTTTTATATTATAAGTCAAGAAAATAAAAAACTTTTTGTAAGTTTTGGTTGCCTTGAATTTCTTTTATTATTAATGTGTTTGTTTACATAAGCTACGTAAAAAATTTAAGGTCCAATAATGTATATATGTTGGACCTTTTGAGGCAATTATAAATTGTGGGAGGCAATTCTGATGGGTCAATAAAAATCGATTTCAACGCCATTTTTTTGTTAGTTTAACCAATTTATCATTAAAGGTAAAATGGGGTAAAGGAACTATGTGTTGGTTGTCCTCTAAATTGAAATTTTCTTCTTTGGTATGTAAAAAGGGAACCAATAAATCAATCAAATTTCAGGAGGCTTCGTGAAGTGCTTCTTTAGGAGTTAAACTTCCATTTGTCCATATTTCGAGAAATAGTATCTCTTTGTTACCAATTTCATAAGAATGAATACTATGATTTGCATTTCGAACAGGCATGAATACAGGATCTATAGGATAACTTCTATCTTGAAAGGTATTTGGCGCTTTTATAAGATATCCACGATTCTTCTCGATTTGTAATCCAATAACCAACTCAATGGGTTCCGTCAAGCTAGATATATGTTGTGTATTATCGATGATTTCTACATAAGGCGGTAGGATGATATCTCGAGCAGTTACATATTCAGGGCCCCTGACACAAATAGACGCCTCACAAGTTCCATAGTGATTACTTCTCAATACGATTTCTTTCAAATTCATTAAAATTTCATGTACAGATTCTTGAATACCCATTATGGTAGAATAAACGCGAAATAATGATAGTAACTTTATTTCTCTTCATTCTTTTTTCTTTTGATTTTGCTATAAGAAATTGTGATATGTCTTATTGATTTAAGCTTTCTTTATAATGATCGGATCTATGATGGTGTAGTGAATCTGATAACCTATGTGTCAAGGATTCAGGCTGGTCTGTATACTCAACTGCATAAGAGTCGGAATTCTTGTCAGTGGCTACTGGCTAATTTTTTTCTTTTGATTTCAACAACTCATTTTCAAGTTTCATGAACAATGGCCGGTGGTTTTCTTCAGTAGTTAATAGCTCCATTGTTATTCAAGTTTTTTGAGGTGTTTGGGTTTTTACAATTCTTTGTGTTTTATTAAGAGGCTTTGATGATGAGGTTGAAAGATATTATATTAGCTGAATGTATAATAGTATAAGTAATATACTTTTTATCTTAAAGTTATATAAAAGTAAAAGAGGTAACTTTGTAGAAACATAATTAAGTTTCAATTTTGTTCAAATTAAGTTACTCAAATTTAAAACTTGTTCCAATTAGGTCACTCATCCTCATATTTTATTCAAATTATAGGTTTTAAAATGTTTACGCATGTTTTTTTACGTTTTAGTTAAGAATTATTTTTTACATTTTTTAATGCTAATGTGAAGCGGTGATATGAATTGTAGGTTTATTTTTTAATATAATTAACATGTTTTTAAATTTTTTAATATAATTACATATATTAAATATTTCGACCATCACATCATCTCCTCAATTCCTTTCTTGACTTAAACAAAATCCAACAACTGCTCGATTTGGAGGTTTAGTCACCCAATTTGAACAAAATATGCTTGAGTGACATAAATATAACAAAATTGAAATTTGATTATTTTTCCATGATATTTTCCAAAATGGAACCACAATAGAATGACCTGTCACTATAAAAATTTAATTCAAATGATAACAGATGTAGTATTAGAGATCTCAAGACTAAGGAACCTAAATGTGCAATTGTTCGCAAAAATATTTAAATCTGTAAATTTTGATATAACTTTTAATAAAATGTTTCACTTTACAAGTGACTTTTTATAACTAACTTTGTTATTTATGTTGATTGTTATGTACTATATTAGTTATTAGAGTAGGATTGGGCTTGATGCTTCTCATATATTACTTGATCGTAATTACATGTTCATTGACTTAGTTTGTATGTTAATTTATTTGTATAATCCTATTATTCTTGCTTTACATGTTTCCAGTTTTAGTTTGTTTTAATTTTATAAGACCGTATGCAACGCAGGCCCGTGAGGGGCGCCTGTGGTGGTGGTTGGAGGAGGAGAGCCTGTCGGAGGCGGCCCGTGAAGACAGGCGTGAAGAAGGCGAGAAGAAAGGACATAGTGGGTCCCACTTAATCAAAATTGAAGACTTTATTAATAATTAAACTCAAAATACATTTATTATTTAAACAAATTTAATTAAATAACATTTTTTGTTGTTAACAAATTAGTTAAAAAAATTGTAATAAACAATTTAATTAAAAAATGTTTTGTAATTTAAATAACTTAGTTAACTGTTATTTTTTTAACGGCTAGTTTTAACGACTATTTTTTAAACTAATTTTTCTAGTCACTAGTTTTAATTTTTTTGTCTTATTTATAACGGTTAGTTTTAACTTTTTGTCTTATTCGTAACAGCTAGTTTTGTTTCCACCTATATATAAATAGGTTTTTAAACACTTAATTTTTTTTCACACATCTCTCTCTATCTCTTTATGTCCCTTTCGTCTATTGTTTTAGTTTGTTTTTATTTAATTGTAATCTTTTTGCCGTTTTTTATTTATTAATAATAGAACTTCTTTGTCGTTTTTAGGTTTGTACTTATTTAATTATTATTTTTTTTGTTAGTTGTATAATTGATTATTTATTTAAATCAATTTTTTTAATAATAATAATTAAAATATCATTATTTAAATAAATAGAAAAAAAATAATGATGTGGAAATATAAAGGTGATTTGTGGAAAGATGGTGTTGGAGGTAAACGTTGATTTGTGGAAGGATTAGTGATAATTAGTGGAAAGATGATGTGGCATGCTGATTAGGCTGATTCTTAAAAGAATAGGTTCTCAGCGTTGCGGACAGTCTAACATAGTTTTTCCGATCCCGTTGCATCGTGCTGGTCCGCTGCATCGCGTGAGAACATACCAGTTATGTTATGTTATGTTAAAATTAAGAAGTAAAAAGCCCCTCCCCACAATCCGTTCCCAAGATCCAGCAGCAGCAAGCAGCAAATTCATAATCTAAATCTGTTTCATTTCGTTGATTGATTGATTGTTATCCACACACCCACACACACACACAGAGAGAGAGAGAGAGAAAGAGAGAGAGGGAACTCATTCATTGATTGAATCAATCGATCGATCGATGAAAGGGCTGTTCAAGTCAAAGCCCAAGACACCGGTTGACCTCGTCCGTCAGACTCGGGATCTTCTCATCTTCGCCGACTCCAATCCCACAACACATGATTCAACCAGATCATCAGAAACCAAACGAGAAGAAAAGGTCTCTATCTCTCTTTTAATTCATTCTAGTAATTGGAATTGGATCTATCTATTAATTGTTGTTATTAGATCTGATCTGATCTGAATCATGTATGATATAATAATGTTCTCAGTTTGCTAGCTTGACTAAGCTTCTCCGTGAGCTGAAACAAATCCTGTATGGAAATAGTGAAGCTGAGCCCGTCTCTGAAGCCTGTGCTCAACTTACACAAGAGTTCTTTAAACTAAACACTTTCCGCTTACTCATTCTTTCTCTCCCAAAACTCAACTTAGAAGTAAGTTATTAATTAATTAATATCTCCTTTTATCTTTCACTTAACCACAACTACTACTCTTATCTTTTACACTACACTACACTACACTAGGCTCGCAAGGATGCTACTCAAATTGTTGCTAACCTCCAACGCCAGCAAGTCCAGTCAAGGTTGATAGCATGTGATTATTTGGAGGCAAATATTGATCTAATGGATATCTTGGTTTCAGGGTAACCCCCCCCCCCCCCCATTATTCTTATTACTATTACTATTAGGATTTTATATGATTCAATTCCTATGTTTTATTTACAAGTGCCCGGTTATTATTATTATTAATTTCAACACATTGCCTCTTTATTTTACTAACCCTACCTACTCTATTACTTGTAATTCCTCCTCATGAATAAACATATTAACTCACACTTTCTTCTTCATCTCTCTCCTGCTTTGCTTTAATTGTGTTCACAATACCATTGTTACTATTTTCTTTAATCTTTGTTAACTTTTATTTTATGGGTTGGATAGTTATGAGGATCCAGACATGGCGTTACATTATGGCGCAATGCTTAGGGAATGCATACGTCACCAAAGTGTTGCTAGGTGAGTTTTATCATGCTTATGGACTATCTACATTTGTGCTACTTGGAATGACTTGTGTCAGATCTAACTTTATGCATCTTTCCAAAATTCTGAAAAAACTATCTATTCTAGTATATGCCTATGTGTCAATTACATGATGTGCTCTTTTGTCACAAATAGATAAAGATGGTTTTTATTTTTTTTCATTTCTGGGTGCATTGTAATACTTTGGAGGTCATGGGTCTTTTCTTCCTTTAAAGAAATGGAAACAACATTTCTTGTGGTATGTGTAATTTTCAGTTAGTTCCTTGACTTTTTTTGAGTTTTTAATATTTGGTTTTCAGGTATGTATTGGAGTCGGAGCATATGAAGAAGTTCTTTGATTATATTCAACTTCCAAATTTTGATATTGCTGCTGACGCAGCAGCAACTTTCAAGGTTTGGTGCACTTAGAATTATAGTATCTGTGATTGTTTTGTCATATGCTGGATAATCAGTACTTTTTAGACACAATTCATTTGCTGTTCTGATGTTATGTTCTTAAAAGATGGATATAAGATTCTTGGAATGAATATGTATGTGTTTCAAAGAACCACTGATAATCAAAGTCCTCAATACTGGTTTACTATGGAATATTTTGGCTATTCAGTTTACTGTTTACTAGCATTCATTCATTCTTCTTGTTCATAGAAATTCTATTCTATTCTCTTTGTTGTTTATACTCTGTTTGGATTCATATAATCTAGCTGAAGCAGTACCACAAGTTGAATCTGAAATGTTAGCATTGTTGTTGCAGGAACTTTTGACACGACACAAGTCAACAGTTGCTGAATTTCTTTCCAAAAACTATGACTGGGTAAAACACTCATACTTGAATTTTGTCCATATGGTTGCAATGATGGTTTAATCGTTGATACTAGTTTTGACACGGTCCTTGCGTATGATATGATATAGTAATGAATGGTGGATCAGATATAGTCTAACCAAGTGTTAAAATGACATTCATATAAATCGCCTTAAAAATGAAGGGGATTACGTCAAATGGGATGAAAACACAAGCATGGCAGGGTGTGATCCTTTTTTAATAGTAGTTGCAGACATGATGGATGGCTATAGAGGTTTGTGGCATATCTGCATACTGGTGTTGCATTTTCAATCCCAATATGGGATATATTAGTGATAAAATGGTGTTCAAATGATACTTCATCTTGGTGGTGCACATACTTTATAATGTGGCTTTCTAGGTTTAGTAAGCTGGATTTGTTGTTGTAGCATCCAGATTATTATTTTTTAACCTTTCCTATTTGAGCATACTATGCGTATGTTTTTCTTGTCAGTTTTTCGCAGAATACAACTCAAAGCTTCTCGAGTCACCAAATTACATAACCAGAAGACAAGCTATCAAGGTGGGGAAGCACAGGGTGTTGGTTTAATAACAGTAGTAGTAATACTGTAGTAGTAGTAATAATAATAATAAGAGAATTGTGTGGTTGCTGATATGATAGCTTATTAATTACTTTTCAGCTTTTGGGAGATATCTTGCTAGATCGTTCCAATTCTGCTGTGATGACACGATATGCAAGTTCCAGGGACAACTTGAGGATCTTGATGAATCTTCTAAGAGTACGTTTCTCTTTCTCTATTTACTTATTACTAATTACTGTGTTACTACCAGTCTCAAAGTTTTAAGGATGTGCAGGAGTCAAGCAAGAGCATTCAGATAGAAGCATTTCATGTCTTTAAGGTAGAGAAGTAATGGAAACATATTATTGTTTGGGTTGGGTTGGGTTGGATTGGATTGATTTTAACAAACAGTTGCTCCTGTTGACAGTTATTTGCAGCAAACCAGAATAAGCCGGCTGACATCATTGGCATACTTGTTGCAAACAGGAGCAAGCTTCTGCGACTGTTTGCTGACTTTAAGCCGGATAAAGGTGAGCAAAACAAGATACAGTTAAGTTATTAGAAAAGAAAAGCATCTGGTGAGTAGTATTATTGAAGGGTGTGATGATGAATTTGCATTTGCATTTGCAGAGGATGAACAGTTTGAGGCTGACAAAGCTCAAGTGGTTAGAGAAATTGCTGGGCTTGAACCACGAGAGAGTTGATAATCTATGCTGCAACTTATGGTTAATGGCTGGCATTATTAGACAGACAGCTGCAAATTATGGTTAATGAGCGAGAGACATTTTTATTCGTTTGTTTAAGTAGCATGTGAAATAAATAAATTTATATATTATGCTTGGGTTTGAGCTCGATATGTTCTTAAAGCTTTAGCCTCCTCATTAATTGAACTGTTTTGTTTCTGAGCGGGAATGGAAATCTACAAACTATCCTAAACTAATGATGTCATCAGCCTTTTATTCCACCTACTGCTACAAAAACACAATTACTCCAGAAAATACGGAATCCGAATGAAAAGAAACAGCAGTGAGCAGAGTGCATGTTCTATCGTTTTGGCGGTCATGATGTAGGGCCTTCTTTAAATAAACATTAACTGAAAGTTATGATATGAAGGCGAGCAAACATATAAAATTTACTTCAAATAATGCAGTAATAATTTAAATATTGGATTTGGAACCATACACATTTCTTAAAATTGGTGAGAATATCAGGGACGACTATGGCAATTGACGTGATATGATATCATTCGTTTCTATTTTGAGTAAGGGTAGTTACATCAAAGTAATAACAATTATTTATTGTGAAATGGTGGGTATTTAAATCCGTCCAAGGGCAGGTGGTTTTGTATGAGTTAAATTGGAAGACTAAAGAGAGGGAGATGAGTAGTAGTAGTAGTAGTAGTAGTGAGTTGGATCGGCGGGTGTGGGTGTTGGAGGTTGTATTGAGGACTCTGATTTCTTGTTTGGGCCTCGTCGCTGCTCTTCTCCTAGCTACTGATACACAGCTTAAACAAATCATTACAGTTCACAAAAAAGCCAAATTCACAGACATGAAATCCCTTGTGTAGGTGCATATATATAATCTTCATTCTTTCCTATGTGTAGCACTAGCAGCATATGATTGACTGAATAATAATAATAAAAATAATGCAGGTTTTTGGTTTTAGCCAATGGGATAGCTGCGACCTATTCAGTGGTGCAGCTATTGAGGTGCCTGGTTAGAGGAAGTGTGGTGCAAAACAAACCTCTGGCATGGCTTATCTTCTCTGCTGATCAGGTACCTCCTTTTTGGTTTACACAACTAGCCCACCACTGTAATATATATATATATATGCATATTTATATTTGTTTGGATTGCAGGTGATTGCTTATATGATTGTAGCGGCAATAGGAGCTGCAGCTGAATCAGCAGCCTTTGCAAAACTTGGAGAAGCACAAGTTGAATGGATGAAGATATGTGATATGTATGCCAAATTCTGCAATCAAGTTGGACAAGGGATCGCAACTTCACTCTTTCTTTGTGCAACCATGCTTTTTGTCTCTGCTCTATCTTCATTTACCCTGTTTCGTTTGTATCCCTAGTAGTAAACTGCAATTTATTTATTTAATAAACAAAAACACCACCCTTTGATTCTTCATTTTTCCATGTTACATATAACACAATACTTATAAAAAATCAAAACATGTACCAATGAACAAGACATGTATTTATTTTTCTAAGACAACAATAGCATAAACAAGAGTCAGAAGAAGTTGTATTTGTAGCTTTCATCTGATCTGCAACCATCCATTGATAGCTTTCTACCACAAGCAGCATCACACCTTGTTGTAATATTATTGGATGATGATGAATGTTCCTGCATTCTAGAATGTCAAAAAAAGATAATAAAAAGAAGATATATGTATCAATGTATGTGTTTACCTTAGACTTAGTCTTGGCATAAGGTGTTAAACAAGGATTTAAATCATTTAGGAACATGTCATCTGGACTGCTTGGGGCAGAGCTCAATTCCTAAATCATAAGCATATATGTTATTGATAAAGTTAAACACTTGCATATATATATATGTTGCTTACCAGCGAATTGAATGCTGCTTCTTCTTCTTGCTCATGTGTAAAGACTGGATATTTGTGGGCTTTCACCTAACACATTCCATTTTCTTTAAATTAAAAAAGAAGAAAAACGAAAAAATAAGAGTGTTAAATTGAACCTGTGCTAGATCTTGAGCAAGGTATTGAAGTTGGGTTGTGAGGGAAGAAATCTGGTTCTGTAGAGTGGGGAGATTATCATCATCATCAGAAAGTTGTTTATTCTTCTTCAATGCCTTAATCTCTTCCCTTTGCTTGAAACACAGATCTTTAAGTTTATCCACCTCTTTGTTTTTGTTTTGAAGCATGATGTTGAGTTTGGTTATCTCAGTCTCCTGGTCTTTATTCTGGCTAAGAAGCTCCCTTTCGC
Source organism: Tagetes erecta (assembly GCA_030867185.1). Taxonomy (NCBI): domain Eukaryota; kingdom Viridiplantae; phylum Streptophyta; class Magnoliopsida; order Asterales; family Asteraceae; genus Tagetes; species Tagetes erecta. The sequence goes on along the minus strand of CM061491.1, from coordinate 68,088 downwards.
TTCTTAAAACCATAGCCAAAGTCCTGGAATTAGATGAAGCCTCAATGGCTAAGGGCTTTTTCTTACCACCAAACTGCATCAGCTTCTTCTCCATCAACTTCAAAGGTCCCCCGGTCTTGTCTTTGACATCTTTAGCTATGAAAAGATGGTTGTTGTTGTTGTTGTTGGAGGATGAAAATCTCTTCCTGTCTATCAACTTTTTAAACATGGAAGAAAGGTTTTGGTCGTTATTTGAGGATTTAGTAACGGCTTTTGTGCTTAACAAACAAGAATCGGAGGACTGAGCAGATCGAAGAACATTGTTACTGTAACGACAAGAAGATGATTTGGATGATTTGGATCTCATCATCATCTTCAGTCTTGAAACTTTTGAATGTGAATGCTGCTGATGTTTCTTTCTTTGGTTGATTTCTAGGGCTTTTCTATTGGGCGGCCTGTCCAAATCATTTCACAAGCGCGGGATTTTAAATTCAAAACTATTATTATTGTTATTATATTTTTTATTTTTATTGTTAATTATTATAATTAATATTATCATTTTATATTATTATATCTAGACAAACTCAATGCATATAAGACTTCTGTCACACGGATGAACTCAATATGTACAAATAATTTTCAAATACCGGTGTAAAGGTTAGAATTACTGGCAAAGAAATTCATAGCTTCGGTGGCCCTTCTCGACCCCTTAAACCATCTGTCCAAATAAAAAAACGCTTAAAGTTCGAATATCCTAAATGTTTATCAAATTTTTAAATATTACATGATTATATATTTTTCTAATATCTATCTTGGTTAAACACGAATATAAATGTTGTTGTCTTCTTTGTAACATGCCCCTATTTATCTTGTATAAGAACCTTCATATCATCTCTCCTCGTAACCTTGGATAGTGCCACATAAAGTTATCCATGTAAGAATACAAACAACCTTATATAATGATTATCCATGACTTTTGTTAATAGTCATACAAAAACAAACAACCACAAAAACTACATTCTTTTGAACTTGAAATGTCATTTCTTATAAATTTGAGTCATGTTTAGTTAAGAAATAAAAGTTGTTGGACAAACCATGCTTCTAATCAATATTGCGAAGTAGCATTATTGAAAGACTGATATAGGCAAATATTAACATATATTTTGTACCAATTGTCATTATTTTCTAGCTAATTGTGCAACTTGATTGTAAATAGATCCTTATTTGTCTTCTTTTATATTTTTAGCCTTATAATGAGATAAAAATCATAAAGGGAGCAAAAACAAGGTAACAATGAAGGAGAGTTAGCAAAAAGAAGAAAACCAATAAATCCATGTGCTGCAGAACGAGGAACCAAGTCAGCAATTTAAGATTTTGAAGTTACAGAGCCAACACACGTCCCATGTGATAAGAAATAAAAAAATACTGATTAGGAGCTGTAAACGCCCTTGTATGTTGGTCATCTTAAAAGAATCCAAGATCAAGGTGAATAGACACCCCATGCCTCAAAGACACGCCTCGTGTGTAACCACTTTGTAATATTCGTATTGATACACGATCATGGAGCGGAAAGTGGTGGGAGGCACACCCTGGTATCTTGAAGATGTGTCAGATCCGTACTGACACGAGATCATGGAGCATGAGTTGGGTGTGTACACGGCCACATGTCTCCTATACACGACCAGTGTCTCTTGGACGTGTATCTTTATTTTTACAGCTTTCATTTTTTTATATACACTTTTGTTAAGTAATATTTAATTGTATTAATTACCATTAATTTGTGAAATATTTTATGAATTACTTTATACATGACCATACATATAAATTAATACATATAAGATAAGTTTTTATATAATTAAGATTATAGATTGCTTTTATAATTTTAGACTTATAAAAGTATAGAAGTCAAAATAAACTAATTTATTTAGGGGATTCTTGTGCTTAGTCTCGAGATTTATGATCAATTCATGTTTTATTATTTATCTGCAACTATACTAATTGTATTATTATTTTAAGGATTAATTTTTATAAATTATTTTTTTATAAATAGTTAGCTAGCTTCATCATATCGATTATGTCATTTTTGAATCTATTAATTTTAATTAATTTCATAAAGTGTTAAACTTTATATACAATTTAATCAGTATATTACTTATTTAATCATTATTATAAAATCTATTACTATTAGACTATTATTTATTCTTATTTTACCATTTAATTTACTTAAACTCAGATTTCGACTAGAACCCTAGATTCCTCAATCATCTTTAAGTTATCGTTCTAACATAGAACAACGTCCTTTAGAGATCCTTAGGAGTTTTCCTGGTGCCTTTATTTTAGTTTTATTTTATTGCATTTCATTGAGTTGGTTATTAAGTGAGTATTTCATAGCCAATTTTGTTGTTTTAATTTGGGGTGATTTCATGTGAACATATTAACCGGATTTCAGCTATTCATTTTATTCATGTTATCTGTAAAACAATTCATGTTATATCTTTACTTGCAAATTTTATGTTCATAGCCTGATATCAAATTTTTTGCAAGTGTAATCAATAATTTAGTGAAACCGACAATTACTAATGATAGACCTATTCGCCTAAAAACTCACCGCTGATTCTTGGGTGATTATAACTGAGTTATCATTTGGACCCTATCCATCAACAACTTAATCTGTGTGATTACGTGACTGCATTTATCAATGTTTGATTATGCGTTGTTGTTTTGTATGTACATGTTTGCATTTATAAGTTATGACATAACGACATGAATTGACTTTTGATCCTTATATCTATACGTATCTCAAACCTATGTTTACTCATAAGTTAATTCTTTAGTTAGTCGGTTATTTTTCACATGATTTCAGGAGATGCATTTTAGTTGGATTATTCAAGATGCTTCACATATATTATAAAACCCACAAAATAGTGATGGGTTAAACAAGATTTTTTTAAACGACTACTTTCTAAACCGATTAATGCAACCACATTTTTGTCTTAACCAGACTCGCGTGATATATCTAACTTGGCAGAGCACTTATAGGGAAAACCACTACAGAGACTAGCGTAACAACTGTTCACACGGATCGAACCCTCACTCAGGGCCGACCTAGAGGGTGCGCAAGGTGGGCAACCGCCCCGGGGCTTATTCTTTTGAGGACCTGAAAATTTTAAAAATTTGTTATGAAAAAGTCTTAACTTTGGTAGCTTTTCATATGTTTGACCCTCTGATTGTGTAGTTAGAAGTTAGAATGAAGAAGAAAACAAATCTGAATATTTTTTTTATGTCTGACGAGCCATGCTTTTGATTCTTAAGAAGGAAGAAGAAGCGGAAAAAATTGTATTTTTAAAAGAAAGTCTGACACTTGAGTCATTTTAATTACATCAGCAAAGGACAAATTTTATTTGTTTTAAATTTGTTAGTTTAGTTAATTAACTTAGAGGTAGATATGTTTAAATTTACTTTATCACTATATTAAAATTATTAGCATGATAATAAATGCCAAATGTTAAGAATTTATTTAATCTAGTAAACAAACTAATTATAATTCTTCTTTTTATTATTGAAAACACATGATTTTTTTATTACACTTTTATTATGTTAATACAACAAAAAAATGTTTAATAAAATGTTGTATTAATTAGAGGATGAATATATTAGTGAACTAGGTTTAACACCCGTGTGTTACACACGTATTAAATAATAATATTTATAAAGAAATCATTATCATTATGTTTAAAGATTTGTAATTTGTGAATATTTCATATTAAATGATATTGCTCCATCAACTCATGCATGACACTTAGTATTTTTCATCTCAAACTTCCTATTATAGATTAAAAAAATTCCCCCAAAAGTTGCCCTCTAATCAAACTTTCTAGTTTTGTCAATTATATGGCTCATTTTTAACGTCGCCCCGGGCCCAAAAATTCTAAAAGATATGTAGAACCGGCCCTGCCCTCACCCGTGAGTAAAAACTTATTTATCTCACCAACATTAACTAGATAATTGACTCATATCACTAGAAAATAAAACTTAAGAAAATTAAACCTAAAATCTCTTATACATCTACCTAATAAATCAGGGTTTTGGGGGAGAAAATTTAGGCGGGAAAAATGAGAGGGAATATTATGGGGGCAAACATTTTAAAAACAAAAGTAATTTTAGAAACAACGAAAAATCAATTTCTCTTTAACGAATATTTTGAATCCTAATAGTTTTAAATATTGATTTTTATTATAATAATTTAGAATGTTGCATCCAATTTTCGGTCGGAATTTTTTCATTCATTGGATTATTTGTTTTATTCAACTCGTGTGTCTACACGGGTATTAAACCTAGTTCTATATAATCTATATAATAAATCAAGGTTTTAGGGGACAACTTTTGGGGGAATTTTTTTTTTATCTATAATAGTAAGTTGGGAGGGAAAAATTAAGTACCATGTATGAGTTGATGGAGCCAAATACTTTAATATTAAATATTTATAAATCTTTAAACATAATTGTTATGATTTCCTTATAAATATCATTATTTAACCCGTGTGTAACATACGAGTGTTGTGTAAAATGTATGATAAATCTTTAAAAGCAACCCAACAAGCGAATGTAAGTAACTTTTATTCTAGGGAAATTGGATTTTATTAATCCCAACTTTCATGTATTGGCCATTATTAATCCCAACTTTTACTTAAGTGGCCACCATTGAGCCTTCCGTTAACTTTCACTAACTCCGTTAAAAACTGATGACGTGGCATCCACATGTTAGATGACGTGGCAGCTGACATGTAATTTTTTTTTATTTTTTTCCCATATATAAATAAATGGCAGCTGCCACGTCATCTGACACATGGTTTCCACGTCATCAGTTTTTAACGGAGTTAGTGAAAGTTAACGGAAGGCTCAATGATGGCCACTTAAGTGAAAGTTGGGATTAATAATGGCCAATAGTAAAGTTGGGATTAATAATGGCCAATAGGTGAAAGTTGGGATTAATAAAATCCAATTTCCCTTTATTCTATGTTGTGTAAAATGTATGATATATATATATATATGATGATCACTGACATATAATTTGTTTTTAACATGTTTTAACCGTTTTTGAAATTTTTTTGAATCAAGTGGATTTATGAATCTCACTCAGTTAAATATTATCTTTTTTATTATAGATTTTTAAGTAAATTATGCAATAGTGTTCAAGGAACTTGTAGAACGTATTTGAAAGTTTGTAAAAGTCATAACAAGTTACAGTCGTATTTATTTTAACTTTGTGAAAGTTCTAATATATAAATTTTTACGTTGTTACCTTCAGCCCGTGTGACACACGGGAAATAACATAGTCTTCTAATAAAAAAGGGTTTTGATGCCATATGGCATCCAATGAAACTATTGTTGACATCATTTTCCCGCTAATTTATATATTGCATATTTATACCTTCTACTATTGCACAATATACAACCATCAAACTAATATATTTCCTTATCTAATATATTCCAAAAATAATTACCATATTCTTAGTAAACATATCATTTACCAAAATATATATCTCAAAAATAATTTCTATATTCTTAATAATAGTATCATTTACCAAAATATATCGATATATTTCAGTCCAAAAATATGTAACTAAGTGACTTAAAAGTTGAGAAATTTTAATAACTTATTTGAATCAGGTTTTTCAGCAAATTCATCACATAAATTTAATAAAAATATATTTAGTAGCATAGTTTAAACTGAGTTTTTTTGGCATGATTGTTGAACTTTTGTTATGTTAACTTTTGTTGAGAAGACAATATAATAACAAATCATTGTCAATAGAATAAAGGTTATACCTAACAACTATACATGTAACATGCTTCTAATTTTTCCTATGTGGGTTTTTAGTATTTGTTGGTGTTTGAAAACGTAATAAAGATGATACTGATTTATACTGTAACTAGGTTAACACCCGCGTGTTCACGCGGATGAAACGGTAAAAATGGAAAAATAATATGTTTAATTTTTAAATAAGTAAAATAAAAAATATGCAAAGTTCTTATAACATTTATTTAAAATTAACATAATTTTAACTTTTAAACAGTTAAAAAAAGTGTAAGCCACGAATGAAATGATAAAAAAGATAAAATTAGTATAAGTTTATATTCAAAATAGTTAAAATAAAACAAAGATTCCGATATTTTAATTATTTTGCTCAAAATATGGAAGGATCATAAACAATATAATAGTCATTAATTACACTTAAATGGTGAGGATTAATATGGTGGTGACAAGTGGCATTGTGTGGAGGCAAGGCTTAGCAATTTATTAGAAGAGAAGATGTGTATTTGTCATATAATTCTTTGTTTACTATGCTTGATAATCATTACATGCTTTTAGTTATTCAGCTCGTGTAATACACGGACTATAATCTAGTCTACCTATTCTAATAATTGAGTAACACATCCACATGTCATCATTTTAACCACTCCACATAGGATTTTGCTTAGGTGTCATGTTCTTAATTAATTTGATGGAGAATTTTTAGACGGGTCATGGTATGCTCCATATTCGAAATAACCCGATATGTTTAAATTAAAAATTCACAAATTATCATCAATTATCTCCTAACCCGATATGTTCAAATACAAAATTTATCAATTATCATGATCTATACATTAACCCGATATGTACCAAGTATCATGAATTATCTCCTAACATGATATGTTCAAATAAAAAACTTATCAATTATTATGATTTATCATTCAAATTAAAGTTTTACCAATTATCAATAACTATCTCCTAACTCGATATGTTCAAATAAAAAAATTAACACTTATCACGAATTATCTCCTAACCCGATATGTTCCAATAAAAATTTACCAACTATTATAAATCATATCCTTTATTGTAACATATGATTTTTTATATGAATATATTTGTAAATATCCAAATCGATTTAATAAGAGATATGTTAAAAATAAATTTGATATGTAAATTGAGTTAAAACCTATAAAACTAAAATCCGTGTAGTACACGGGTACTAATCTAGTTAAGTAATAAATTAGGGGCAAACTCAAAAATAAAACCTATGAAAACAAAACCTTAGAAATCCACCCACATTTGTGATTTGTTTGATTTTAAAACCCAAGACACCCTTCATCAGCAGCAAACAGTAGGTAGGGGCAAACTGATCTTGAAATAAGAGAGAGAGAGAGAGAGAGAGAGATGGTGAAGGTTCGGATGAACACGGCGGACGTGGCCGCCGAGGTCAAATGCTTACGCCGGTTAATTGGGATGCGGTGTTCTAATGTATACGACCTTTCTCCAAAGGTAAAAACCCTAAGTATGTATGGGATGGGATGGGATGGGATGTTAATATTATATGAAAATCAGAAAATGAAATTATTGATCCTGCAGACGTATGTATTCAAATTGATGAATAGCAGTGGGATTACTGAATCCGGTGAGAGCGAGAAGGTTTTGTTGCTCATGGAAAGCGGTGTGCGCTTGCATACCACTGCATATCTCAGGTAACATTAATTCAACATCATCATCATCATCATCAACATCATCCTCAACATTAATATATTCCGGTTGTTTCAGGGATAAAAGTAACACTCCATCCGGTTTTACTCTCAAATTGCGAAAACACATAAGAACTAGAAGGCTCGAGGATGTAAGGCAGCTTGGATATGATCGGGTATGTCTTCACTTGCACTTGCACTTGCACTTCATTATTATGTACTATGTTTTTTCTCATTATGTGACCCACCACAGATAGTTCTCTTCCAATTTGGAGTTGGTGCCAATGCTTACTACATTATATTGGAGTTATATGCTCAAGGAAATATAATCCTCACTGATTCTGAATTCATGGTTCTAACTCTTCTGCGCTCACACAGGTTTACAATCTAAATTCATTTTATTCATGTCCTTCGTTTCTCTATCAATTAAAAAAAATAGATTACATTAAATACTTTACATACTAACTACCTAACTAGGGACGATGATAAGGGATTTGCAATCATGGCGCGTCATCATTATCCAATTGAAAGCTGTAGAGTCTTTGAGAGAACCGATGGTGCAAAGTTACAGTCAAGCCTTACATCCTTCAACAACCACCAAATTGATGAACATGTGGATGTTGGCTCAGGTACAAATGATACACCTGCTGCACCACAAGTTAAAAAGGGTAACCGCAAGGCGGTTAAGTCCAATGATTCTAGTAAAAACAAGGATACCCATTCCAAACAGGCTACATTGAAAGTTGTTCTTGGGGAGGCTTTGGGTTATGGACCAGCATTATCAGAACATATTGTGTTAGATGTTGGCTTAACTCCGAACTTGAAAGTCTCCAAGGACCTGAAATTAGACGATAGTAGCATTCAGGCTCTTTTCGAAGGTGTTAAGAGGTTTGAGGACTGGCTTGAGGATGTTATATCAGGCGCCAAAGTTCCAGAAGGATACATCTTAATGCAACAGAAGAAAGTAGCCAAGGATCAAATCTATGTCGAATCATCTGGCACTGATCAGGTTACCTTTTGTCTTTAATCGTTTGTACTTTGTAATAATCTTATTAATCTAGTAGTACTTTTTTTTTATAACTAAAAGTAGCTCATATTGGTAATAGCCAAAACTTCTTTCCTTATTATTGGTCTTGACATGCTTTTATCTCTTTTTTTCAGATTTATGACGAGTTCTGTCCATTATTGTTGAATCAATTCAGCTCAAGGGTGGCTGTGAAATTTGAGACCTTTGATGCTGCATTGGATGAATTCTACAGTAAAATTGAGAGCCAGCGAGCTGAACAACAACAACAAGCAAAAGAGAGTGCTGCAGTGCAGAAGCTTTCCAAAATTCGCAATGATCAGGTCCTAATTCTTATATACTCTTTAATTTTAGTTCTAAACATATAAGCTTGAAATTTGATTGTACTTTAGGGTTCATCTCTGATCTCCCCAGGTCTTGTTAGTCTTCTAATTAAACGTGTTTGCAATTTTGCATCCGAACAACTCTTAGAGGAGTAGAGGCAAACAATTTTGCATCTCAAGTAAGCGTACCTAGTAATTTCCACTCGTAATTGATTGGGCTCGAGCTGGATTGAATTTCTTTGAGCTGAGCTCGAGCTCGACTTTTCAGCTTGGAAAGAAAAACAAGCCAAGCCGAGTTGGACTCGTTTTCGATCGAGCTCGAGCCCAACCTAGCTCGTTCGGCTCGACTCGAATCGATTACAACTCTAATGCCAGCTCAAAAGGTTGCCCATTCTATCGTTATATGCTTACAATATGCTGGTCTGCTCACATGCATGCACATGTGTATTTTTGTTGAAAATCCATTTGGAGTTATCTGATCCGGAAATGAAGCCTAGCCAAACAAGTTTGACCCTTTAGAAACTTAATTTGTCACCATGAATCCATGTTATAATGAATCCATGTTGCCGATACGAATTAGAGGTGGTCGGTTTATTTGCTAACTGGATTTTTTAAAAATCGGTTTGGTTTTTGATGTGCTAAAAACGGTCTATAAAAATAACTAACCTAAGACTCTATCTAGACACTCGAGTTAAAAAACCAATTAATCCTAAACTAGACCTAGCAGACAGGCAAGTGTACCTATCGACTGGAGTATAGTCTACGGAAGACCGGATATCGAACCCAAAGACACTACGAATACGAAAACTAAACTTAACAAGGTTTAAAAAAACGGAAACGCGCCTCAAGGCGGTTTCCTACCGAGGCGTGAGGCGTACGCCTCAAGGCGGACTGAGGCGTAAACCTGAGGCGGTAATAAAAAATATATAAAAAAATTATATATCTTATAAAACTTAAAATACTAAACCTGGACCAGCAGCAATTTCACAACCAAAACATCAAAAAAACATCAAAAAAACATCAAAAAACATCCAAAACAACATTCATAGAAAAAACGCATAGTCTAAAACATAAAACACACAAAGTTTGTAATCAAAATCAATGTCAAACGGCATAAAAGGCATCATCATTGTCATTGTCAACATCAAACGGGTCATCTTCACAATCTTCATCATCATCTCCAACCTCAAGCACTTCAACATCATCATCCTCATCAATCAAGTTCATTTGGACAGATTTTCTTTTCCTAGATGAACTTCCAACTTCACCCCTACATAAGCGGGCACCTCTCTCTTCACTTTCCCTGCCACCTCTCTCATCACCTACCTCGCCACCTCTTTCATCACCTGCTCGACCACCTCCAATGTTATTTTCATTGGTATCATTTGGGTCACCTATCCACTCATCATCAGACATCACATTTTCAACAAGCAATGGGTCATCTTCTTCTTTTAAATCAGCCTTCTTTAAGAATTTTTGCTTCAACTTTTTATTGTACATAATGAAGACCAAGTCATTCATTCTTTTGGTGTTCAACCGATTACGTCTCTTTGTATGGACTTGATTAAACGTACTCCAATTACGTTCACAAGCCGAAGCCGAACACGTAAGACCCAAAACTTTAACTGCAAATGCCTTGAGTTCGGGAGTATCATCACCATATTGTTCCCACCATGTAACTATATATTTATATAATAAAGTTAGTAACTAATTTAATTTATACAAAATATAAACTACCAATTGACAACTATAAAATCAGCAAATAAGTTATAAATTACCTGGTGGACGTGTTTGATATGTCGCCAAAGAACCCCTAAATCCAAACAATCCTTTTTTTTCGTTGTAGTCGATGAGTTGACTTTCAATCTTCATATAAACCCTATTGTCCTTCACGAACCTGTCCAACACACCGTACAATCCTCTCTTTATCTCCGGATGCTCAGAAACGTTAGGACTCCATCGATATTGAGGATTTAAATAGTAGGCAGCCGCATGTAGATCACGATGCATTTGAAGGTCCCATTTCTTATCGATGATGTCCCAAATTTCTTTATAAAAAGAGATTTTATTATCAAAGCTTTCTGCAATCTTTTCTTTGCACACATCCATTGCATTGTAAATAAACCCCATTGCCGGTGTTTTCTCTCCATCCACAAGCCTTAACACTTCTACGAGTGGCATTGTTGTTTTAATGCAATATTCCACACTTGGCCAAAAGTTTCTTTCATCCATCACAATTTTTTTTACCTCCTTCCCATCATCTTTTTTAGATAAAGTGCATTTCCCCCAATTACTAACGTAGCATATTAGTAAATGATGGACTATTTGCTACGTTAAACGGAATTCCGTTCTCAAAAAAGAACCTCCCAATGTCCAAGCACACTTGGTTTCTATGTTCTCTAGCACTTGCTGGTGTCATTTTTTCCGGTTGTGTTCCATCTTCACCTTTTGTTGCAGCCCCCATAAACCGGTCCATTGGTCCTCTAACACCCCTAGAGTTGCCACATGGATTAACATTTCCACCACCACCATAATAAGATCCATTTACCACGTTTTCTTCAAAATTTCTTTGGGCTGAAACTTTGGCATCCTTAAAATTTTTTAAGTATTCTTTGATTTCCTCTTTCACTTCAGCAGGCACATTAGCACAAGGAGCAGCATCTAAGTGTGTACAAGCTAGATGCTCCTTCATTCTCTTCACTCCTCCCCTAAAGACTTTACTACAAAAGTTACATTGTAAATACTTGTACGTTTTTTTCCCACCTGCTGGAGGATCAACTTCTTTTCCATACTTCCAAGCCGGATCCCGTCTAGCGTACTTAGTCGACATCCTAAAAAGACTGTATAAAACAGAATATTTAGTTACAAACAGCAGTACTAAAAACAAACAGTCTACAGCAGTATGTACCAAATCACATTACACAAGTACACATTACACAAACAGCAGCCACATACAAGTACACAAACAGTCTACAACAGTAGGAATATTTAGTTAGCAACAACACATTACACAAGTACACAATAGGTTTATAATCAATCACAAGAGTAGTCGTATACAAACAGCACAACAGTAATAGCATTTAAAAAACCAAATGAGCCCAATTCCATGGATACAATTCACTCACAAACAATCTGACATTTAAAAAGCAAATGAGCAATAGCAAATTTCCTAAAACAAACTATCAAATTATTCCAATGTAGAAACAGTCAACAGCACAACAGCAACAGCACAACAGCAACAGCACAACAGCAACAGCACAACAGCAGTTGACAGAACAATGTAGAAACAGTCAAATAATGTACAAAAAGAAACGCAATTGATAGAAAATATCATGTATCATCAGCAGGTAAGAACAAAAAAAAGAGCAATTGATCAAAAATTTACCTTAAAAGAAGAACTGCAGTGCGAACAAGATGTGCGAAGGTGACCAGAAGAAGATGAGCAATTGATAGAATTGATGTGGTTTATTTTGGTTGTGGAGGTCGAATGAGATAGCAGTAGATATAAAATATATGAGTAGCCCTAAATTAGTTTCCCGCTCCTCTAATTAATTTGCCGCCCTATTTTATTTACCCGCCAAAAAAATTCGCCTCAATCCGCCTCACAAACGCGAACCGCCTCTGACCGCCTCAAACCGCCTCACCCCCCTGAGGCGTACCCTCCCAAACACCATGTGAGGTGGCGCCTCATACTCGTTTTTTCACCGCCTCGCCTCGAGGCGCGCCTCAAGGCGTACGCCTCAATCGTTTTTTTAAACCATGAAACTTAATAAAAAGGAATTAGTTGATGGGGGGGGGGTTCTAATTACCTAAAGACAAGAAAATAACTTTTAATTAATAAACTAATTTAAAAATGAAACTAAAACGTTTGACAAATTCAGAGATGAGAAGGATACTATCTAGGTGAATCCTAGTTGTAACACATGGATTTGGTTTGGTTAAAAGAATGTTGATGGAACCGATTTTCTAAGAATACGAACCTAAAGGGACATAGAGGATCCTAGATCATTCTCCGGGTGTGACCAAAATGAATCTTATAGGCACGTGTTAAGCTATCGGGTTGGTCAGATTATCTCTCGATCTCACTGACGACACTAGCATACCCTAATGATAGTTAATCTCCCGATCTAACTAGCACAATACACTTTCATGCAAGGGGTAACATGTAGATGAATTAAAAGACACAATTAACAATGTAAGCAAGTAGTCTAGGTAAACCTCCTCTCGGACCGTTTAAACTCTAAAGCTTAATCACAAAGACTAATTGACTAACTTAAATCTTTCGACCTCAAGTTAAGTAGCTCATTCAATGCAATTCATCAATTCAAACCTATTCCTATGGTTACTACGTCTAGTAAACCACCAACTAGTCAAAGACACAAAGTAAATTCAACGACAAACATTAAACATTCACGTATGGAATATAGAATTAATCAATGATAAGCAATAAACAAACATCACACATCCATTAATTCATCAACATGCACTTTATACTAGAATCAAAACCATCAAACATTCAATTAACCAAAACCAAAACCAAAACCAAAATTAACAACTATTCATCATCCTAGATAGTATGAAATATTTAGCTACTCATTATCATGTTTGAAATCAGTAAATAAACCAAAAACATCAAACAAAACATGAGTTCAAAGTATAAAAACCGAGATTGAAGATGAAAGCATCAACCGAGCAACGTTCGTGACTTGATCGACGATCCAATCTTCAATCCAATCTTCTCCCTTGCCTCTCTAACCTTTCAAACCTCCAAAATATGTATTTTTTAAGCTATGGGACGGCTGGAACTAACTCCCTACGACTAGGGTTTGTAATATGTTTAAATAGCAAAACCCTAAAAAAATCCCGTATATCTGTGCTAGGAGATACGCGCATCATAGACCCCTGTCCTGCGCGTATCGCCTAGAAGGCCTCCAACCAGAAACTTTTATTTTCTTTCTTGCCTTCTAACTCCAAGTTTTCTCTTGTGCTCCACTTCATTCCTTTAGATCATTTGCACATTTTTTAGCACCAAAACACCTACATAACACAAATATAATTTAGATTCATGTGTCATTCAATAAACATATAAAAACTAAGCGAAACACAAGCATTAAACCCAAAATTTGGACGAAAATGATTAACAAAACCATGATGTGTTAGCCACACATCAGTTTTAAATCAGTTTTTTCAAGTGAAAACTCAAACGTAACGAACTGATTCAGATTGTTTTATAACCGGTTTTTCTTCATTTAAAACCGGTTTGATCGCTCCAAACCCCAAACCTATCTTGATTGCTGATTCAGATTTAACCTAAATATGTTTTGTTAGAATCGGTTTTTAAACCGGTTTGTTTGTTTTCAACCTGATTTTTTCTCCACCTCTACTACGAATGACATCCTCGCCGCGAAACGCGGGGTGTCATATTAGTTTAATCAAAATCAATTTCTTAAAATGGAACTCATCTACCAAAATCATCAACCAAAATGTAAGGATCAAAATACATGAATAGTCCCAAAACCCCAACAAACAATACAAGCGAAATGGAAAAAGAGAGTAGTTAGGTTCTAAATTTTAATGATCTAAATTCCTTTGGAAGACAAAGAAGTATGAGAAACTGATAACCAGAATCTCTTTAATTTTACTGATCTCCATAACTAAAATGAATCATCATGAAGGTGCTTTTCAAGGGGCCGATTTGAAGGCGAAGACAAACGATTTTAGGCTTTGAAAGGGGGCAATCAAACACCACGGGCACCAGTTTCTAAAGTTGATTCTCTATTAGTGACTTCTAGATAAATGAATAGAACAATGACTCAGACCGTGAAAGAGGAATTGATGAAACGGTCGGGTCTCGTGTAGGGCTGTTCAAATCGCTCGCCGCTCGCCGCCCGCTCGGAAACTGCTCGGAAAATGCTCGCTCGTTTTTCGCTCGATTGTAAACGAGCCGCTCCGCTCGGTTCGGTTTGTAAACGAGCCAAGCAACGAGCAAAGGTCCGCTCGGTTCGGTTCGGCTCGAATATTTTTAATTTATTTTTTATATAATTATATATGCATAAGTAGCTAGTATGTTCTTATAATTATGTTGATATTAAATATATATTTTCAAAATTATTAGTTATATTTGATATATTTGAAAATAATAGTCATTTAATATCTCTTTTATTAATTGTTTTATATACATTATACAAACATCAACCTTAATTTCTAGAATAAATTGCAAGTTAATACTAGTTTTTCTTAAAGCAATAAATTTGTATTTATTTATATCATATTTAACTTTAAACTTGTTTCTTATAAACTAATTTTAAGGAAAAAAATACAAAAAGTAATCCTCATAAATTCGCTCGGCGCTCGCTCGAAAAATACTCGGTTCGATTTTGGCTCATTTACGTTCGGTTCGAATTTGGCTCGATTTGTAAATGAGCCGCTCGGTTCGATTTGTAAACAAGCCAAGCAACGAGCAAGCCCTCGCTCGGTTCGGTTCGGCTCGTGAACAGCCCTAGTCTCGTGACATAAAAAGATTAAGAAGAATGCCGGAATAGAAAAACTATCAATAAATCATCTCATATTTTGGTTTTTTAATGTTCCATTTTTACCAACCTGCACGTAGTGTTGAAGCTGCGGCGGTGGCGGGGAGGAGAAGTAGATGTAGCGCGAGGCTGACATGGATCGAGCAGATTAGACATGATTTAGTGGACCTACACCGTAGTTGTAGTCGTAATGGTAGAACCGCGTTTAGTTGTATAGCATGTCTTTAGTGTAGTTGGTACTTTTAGCCTGTAGTCTAGGCATAGTTGTCAATAGCGACGATAGCAGTCGCTATCGCGCTACATAGCGATGCGGCAGTTGGTCGCTATTTACATTTAGCGACCAAATAGCGACAATATCGGTTTTTTTTGTTTTTTTTTTGTTTTTTTTTCGAAATATGAAAAGGAATGTTAGGGTTTCTGTTTATAATCCACATTTAGTGTATACAACAAAGAAACCCTTCATCTCCATCCACCACAATTGAGAAGAAAAGATGAAATTAAGAAGAAATATGAAAAAATAAGTATAAATCAAAGCTTACTTTAGATAAAAATGAAGGTATGCAATAGAGATGAAGATTGTAGGATTCAGTTTTGCAGCAGAGAAAAAAAAATTGATTTAGATAGAGGTGGAGGCTGTTTATAAGGTTTTAGGGTTTTATGGAATTAGGGTTACATATTTACTTTTACAAAGTAACATATTACACCCTTAATATTTGTGTTTTTATCATATTTGACCTAAAACTTATTCTAACATGTCCATATCAAGTATAAAAAAGATAAATTATATTAAATACTATATATAATTAATAAAAAAAATTCTTTTATGTTATCGCTAAACACAAATAGCGCCCGCTATTTATCGCTATTCGCGACGTAGCGTATAGGTGACTTATCGCTATTTACCGCTATTCGCTATTGACAACTATGAGTCTAGGTACTTTTACACTTTTGCTACCTTGCTCGTAACACCTATTTATGCTTAGGATTTTGTGTATTTCTGCTATAAACTATGTGATATGTTATTTGCAAAATGCTCGAATTGTTATTTGCTTTTTATGTAAAAGCTACATGGATTGTGTTATCATGAGTCAGGGTGCTCCTTGGGCACAACCTCTCTACCCCTCAGGGTAGAGGTAAAGGTTTGCCCCCATCCTACCCTCGCCAGAACCCAGACCCTACCAAGTTGGTGTGGTTTTACCGGGTATGTTTGTTTGTTTGTTACACGCTCACAATTCGTTCCGCGAACCAAATGTTTCTTTAGGGGGGAGGGTCTGTTTTGTTAGGAAAAAATTGATGAATACAAATGTGCAAGAGTTTAACCTCTCTTTTTTTGAACTTTTCGCTTTTCTTTATAGATATTTGATTTTTGGTGGTGTGAAGTGTTCCTTTCTTTTTAATGTTGGTGGCTTATTTTTCTCTAGAGATCGATGTAGTGGGTTCTTAACCTTTCTCGTCCATTTTGACTAATTGGGAACAGCTACATTGCAGTTTGTTCCTATCTTTTAGTTTTATTGTTTCTAATCAGAAGTTCATTTCTATCCAGTTCTTGAGATCACATTAAGCATGATGCTGCTTAAACCAAGTAAAACTGTAAAACCTCTAAGTCGTGTTAAAATTATATAGCAACAAGCTAACGAGTAATTACCAAGGCTGCCAATAATATTTAAATGCATGTAGGCTATGCATACGCATCTGGTAAATAAATGGCACCTTTAAAATTGTTTGTCAAACAATATCATAAATTTGTTGAGCTTATTGGGAGTTTTTGTCTACAGGAAAACCGTGTGCAACTATTGAAGAAAGAAGTAGATCGAGCTGTTACAATGGCAGAACTTATAGAATACAATTTAGAAGATGTGGATGCTGCTATCTTGGCTGTTAGAGTAGCTATTGCAAACGGTATGAATTGGGATGATTTAACCCGGATGGTGAAAGAGGAGAAGAAATCTGGAAATCCTGTTGCAGGTCTTATTGACAAACTACATCTTGAAAGAAATTCAATGAGTCTGCTTTTGAGTAATAATCTTGATGAAATGGACGATGATGAAATTACTCAACCAGTCGAAAAGGTGTCATTTGGTCTTTTTTTTATCACCCACATTTTTTTCTAGCAATTTTGATTGATTAGCGAATCCATTAATGCGAGTGACATCATATTAATCTTGCCTATTTGGTGGTAATCTAGTCACTTGTACAGGTATTTATGAGGTTCATATGTTTGACGTGTTTCATCTGAAATCATCTCCTACTCTCTATTGCTTCAGTACCTACTGATATTATTGTTAGCCCTTTGCAGTAGATAAAGTTGTGTCTGTATTTTTCACTTTTTAGGTGGAAGTTGATTTATCACTTTCTGCTCATGCCAATGCTCGGCGGTGGTATGAGCAAAAGAAAAAACAGGAGAGTAAGCAAGAAAAGACTCTAACAGCTCATGCAAAGGCCTTCAAGGCTGCTGAAAAGAAGACACGTCAGCAGCTCTCTCAGGTAATTTTACATTAAACAGTTTTAGATACGCGTGCTTATCACACCAGTCATGTCCGTCACTTTAATGATTTTTGGTGGGCTTCTATGTTTCAGTGCCAGATTTACTAACTATGCTTATGGTGATGTTATCAGGAAAAATCTGTTGCTGCTATTTCACACATACGAAAAGTGCACTGGTTCGAAAAGTTTAATTGGTTCATCAGCAGTGAGAATTATTTGGTTATCAGTGGACGGGATGCTCAACAAAATGAGATGATAGTCAAGCGTTACATGTCAAAAGGAGATCTGTGAGTGCATACTGCTAATTCTAGCTTTTTGGGTGCAGCTTAGTGCCTTAATTTTTTTCTTTAACGTTCTCTACAGTTTACTTTAGCACCTTTCTTTTATTTAATTTCAGTAAATATATTGGTTGTCATAGTAATCAGTGATAGGGTCTTTTGATCATAATAAAAACGGTATTGTAATCGCTACCATTCACTAACAAGAAGTAAATAATAAAAGAGACCTGAACGATGTCCATATCCTTTATCATGTTTTTGGGATGCTGAAGTTTTTGCTTTCAAGTTTACAGCTCAACATCATCTCAAGCAGCATTCAAAGTTTCAAACATATTATGGCTCTTTTTCAGCACGCATTATTGATTGTGTTATCTATGCTATTTGGTTAAAAATTTTATGCTGATATCAGTGGTTTGAAGGTATGTTCATGCAGAATTACATGGAGCCTCAAGTACAGTGATCAAGAACCACAAGCCTGATAATCCTGTACCCCCTCTTACATTGAATCAAGCAGGATCTTTCACCGTAAGTAACAAACTATTGATTTTTTTCTTTACGATTTGAAATAGGCTGCTAGTACGGGCAGAGCTACCTTAGTTCTTTGTTGCTGAAATGGCACTCATGAGCATAAACATTTATGATACATATTTCTTTGATATTTGACCAGCATTTTCTTTTCATTTGTTGTGATATAGGTCTGCCATAGCCAAGCATGGAACTCAAAGATTGTTACTAGTGCATGGTGGGTATATCCTTACCAGGTGAGCAAAACTGCTCCTACTGGGGAATATCTGACAGTTGGCAGTTTTATGATCAGAGGGAAGAAAAATTTTCTTCCACCTCATCCTTTAGTCATGGGATTTGGAATACTATTTCGTTTGGATGAGACTTCGTTGGGGTCTCATCTGAATGAAAGGAGAGTAAGGGGTGAAGATGAAGGACAAAATGAATCTGAAGACACCGAGCCTTTTAGAGAATTGTCTGACAGTTCTGAAAATGAAGCACCAGATGCCAAATTTCCAGTGAACGTTTCTGATCTATCATCAGATAACCAAAAATTGACAAATCTATTATCTGAAGCCAACTCCAATCATGAAATTAGCTCCAATTCGAGATCAGTTTCTGTTGAAGAGGAGACAATTGTGTCCCCTCAACTTGAGGATCTCCTAGACAGGGCTCTTGAGCTTGGATCAGCTGCTAAAAAGTATGGGCTTCTTGTTTCATCACAAGCAGCTGATTCTGATATTAATAATGAGGAGATGAAAGGAACAGTGAGTAGGGAGAAGCCTTATATTTCCAAAGCAGAAAGAAGAAAGCTCAAGAAAGGACCGACACATAGCGAAGGTGGTTCTGTGATCGAAGATGTAGGGAAAAAGAAGCATAAAGTTGAACAGCAAAATGTTGCAGTGGATGGTTGTTGGAAAGTGAGCCGTGGTCAGAAGGGCAAACTTAAGAAGATGAAAGAAAAATACAGAGATCAGGATGAGGAAGAACGAAAAATCAGAATGGCTTTACTTGCTGTGAGTATTATAATTGCATTGTTTTTTTATCAATGTAATACATTAGGCTAACCATGAAAATACCACAGTCTGCTGGGAAAACAAAATCAAATGAACAAGAAGTGCAGAGTGATGCACCGACTACAATCACAGAGTCTAAATCTGTAGGTGGTGGTATGTATCACTATCACATAAGTCTGTAACTATAAAATGCGCTGTTAATGCAGTGGTTGTCAATGCAGGCAACGAAGATGCTCCAAAAATATGTTACAAGTGTAAAAGGGTTGGGCATCTGGCTAAAGATTGTGAAGAGGATGCAAGTGCAAATGACACGCTTAATAAAGCTGAGAGGATGGCAATGGAAGAAGATGATATTAAGGAGATTGGTGAAGATGAGAAAGAGAAATTAAATGATGTGGATTATCTGACGGGGGTTCCTTTACCAAACGACATTCTTCTGTATGCTGTTCCTGTTTGTGCTCCTTATGCTGCCGTACAATCATACAAATATCGTGTCAAGATAATCCCTGGAACAGCAAAGAAAGGAAAAGGTAGACTTTCAAATTTCAATAATCAAGTGTTGAAAAGGGAATGTGATTTTGTGTTTTTGGATTTTGTAGCTGCAAAAATGGCGATGAATCTGTTTGGTCACATGGCGGAAGCAACTCAACGAGAGAAAGAGTTGATGAAGGCGTGCACAGATCCGGAGCTGATGGCTGCAATTATTGGAAACGTCAAGATATCTGCAGCAGGACTCACTCAACTTAAGCAGAAACAAAAGAAAGGAAAGAAAGCAGCCAGCAAACAAAGCTAAGTTTCATGTGAGAGTAGAATATACAGATACACAAGACAAGAACTGTGATTCCTTGTATTTTATGGTTTTTGTTATTAGACATAATAGAATGAATGGATTAAGAGTCCATTTTATGTTAAACAAACCGACTAAAATGCCCTGCCCTCACATGGCTTTATTTTGGTTGAAATACACAAACGTCTTACTAAGTTACTCTACTTATATGTTCTTATAGTTAACATATAACAATGTCATTAGATTGGGACGAATCACAATTCCACTGAGAAAAAATATATATATTTTGAAACGTTTGGAGGGAGCCGTTATTTTAGGCAAAGGGAGCCAGGGAGGAAGTCAGCTAGTGAAATAAGTTACTTAGATGTCACGATGGCAATTATTATACAAGTTCAAACAAGATAACAATCACTTTTTTTATTAGAAGTACAAAAGGGGCCATTGATTCTCCTATTGGTAAACTTATTGGGGTCATGTCACTATTTTAAAAAAATGTTAATCACCTCATTATTAATTTCTTGTTCCAACAATTTAGATTTGCATGAAATTAAAATCCAAGAACTTTTTTCTTTTATATTTCATCCTAATTACTGTTAGCTTTTTTTATTAATAACGTTTAATAATTAACATTTTAAAAAGTCTAATAACATTGTCTTGTTTAGCTTTTCTTATGAACATGCCGGTATAAACTTTATTAAAAACAGAGTTCGTTTAAGAAAATGTATTTTTCTAATATAAAATAAGTATTATTATGTAAAAAATCTAACATTTTATTACCAATAGGGAACAACTTCACAATAGAAAAGCTCATATGGTTTTAAAGAACAATTTTATTGAGCACATATGGCAAAAATTGGCGTTGATGAATTATGTTGTATATATTATTTGTAAGTGTAATTTTATATTTCACTACAATATATTTTCTTAATATAAAATAAGTATTATCATGTAAAAAATCTAATATATTATTACTAACAGGGAACAACTTCACAATAGAGAAACTCATATCGTTTTAAAGAACAATTTTATTGAGCACATATGACAAAAATTGACGTTGATTAATTATGTTGTATATATTATTTGTAAGTGTAATTTTTATATTTCACTACAATAACTTGATATATATATTTAAATAAGTTTTTTTATGGATAAATGTAAATATTATTTATATATTCTTTTAAATATTTTCAAATTAAACTATTAATTTAATTAAGATGTTT
The DNA here is from genome assembly GCA_030867185.1 of Tagetes erecta. Taxonomy (NCBI): domain Eukaryota; kingdom Viridiplantae; phylum Streptophyta; class Magnoliopsida; order Asterales; family Asteraceae; genus Tagetes; species Tagetes erecta. Next base: position 46,444 of record CM061491.1, on the reverse strand, counting down.
CATATATAGGATTTTCTTAGACCCAAATAATTTAATTAAGATGTTTATTTGTTCAGTTTGTTCGAATATTTGTATGTATTTATTTGAATAACAAGATTTGAAAATTTAATTCTATTTAAATCATTTTAAGTATCATGAGCTACGAACAATCTATTCACTTTCATTCGCCCCGACGTTTCTGCCATCGACTGGGGTGTGACAGATCAAACAGAGCTATGATTATAATGAATTAGGTTATTAAAAATGGATGATGACCTATTCTATAACTAAGCACCCTAAACGGAGTTAGTGTTTGGGTTCAGACGGAGATACAATCAAAATGTTAGGGCGAATTATAATTTTGAAAACGTAGGGACGCAATCGCTATAAATGACAAAACACAGGGATGCAAACAACAATTTACTCATATTTTATTCATGGTTTTTAAATTCTTGTCAAAGTCTAAGTCTCATGATTAAACACGTGCGATACTAGAAGGGTGGGTACCTGTACTTTTAATATGTTCTATATAAGGCAAGTGTTCATGTAAATCCAAGCCTACCGGTGGATCCGTTACTTACCCGTGAACCCTCAAAAGTGAGTATCCACTTATAGTGGTCACGTCTTCATAAAAGTTAATGGACTTACTACTTTGATAAGTCAACGTATTCGTTTGGTTTGCTAACCAAATGTTTACACTCTATGTATCTTTATATGATTTCAGTACTTCAAATGTTTTCAAACTTTTATCAAAGCCTAAATTTATTATCAGATCACATCATCAAATCATAGACTCCTAGTCAAGTCATTAACTTGTTATCAAATCATGAAAATCGCCATCATAACATAAAATTAACAACAAATCACAAAGTTATTATCTTATCTAAAGCTTATCATCAAACCCAAAACTCATAATCAAATCATAAGCTTAACAAGGAATACCTAATAAACCTAACTCATCATAACCATCAATTTATATGTTATCTTGAGCTAAGTTTCATAAAGATTAATTACCGAATAAAATCAGAATATGTGTATCATCATATTAATTTAGAAGTTTATGTACCTTGACCCACGCGTGATCTAATGAATTATTTGGTCAATGCAAAAGTTAAAGTAATTATGAGCGTATACAGAATTATGAATGTTGGTGCATGGAACCCATAGTAAATTTTGTCATGTGTTTGAGGGCAACGTGTCAATTGTTGTATGATAAGGACACGATGGATACGCTGCCTGTAGATCCTGCATATAAGTGTATCTTGTCATTTTATCAAATGTAGTGTTGTTTGAGATACGTGAAGTTTGTGTATTTTCGAACCTTGACTCGTATTAGTAAAAAAAATCATTTGTTTTATTTTATTTTATCTTATACATTTATTTATTATTTATTATTTATTTATTATTTATTTATTTTAAACTATGAATTCTAGTTGTTTAATAATTATCATCAATTCAAAGACTTACTATGGTGAGGAAGAAGGGGGAACATGCACATTTGGATAGCGCGATACAATAGAGAGTTGTATGCTGTGTTCGGGTTTCAACATCTAGTACTAAGGTTTGTGATTCAACTTCTTGGGGTTAACGTATTCTTGTTCAACTCGAGGAAGGTAGATAACGTTAGTACATTTATGGAAAACGCATCATCATTTTCAATTGCATATAAACTATTAAAATCATTCACCTGCAACACACACTTAAACACAATTTGTTGGGGATTTTATTCATTGATCATCATCAACCAATTCTAGATCATCAAATTAATATTATCATCGATCTGGATCGTCTTTGATTCTACATTGTCGCGACCTTTTTTTTCTTATCAATTTTGCATCAATGGTATTAAACTATCCATTTAACTCTTTTTTGATTCAGATCGTCATGCTGTTGTTTAATTTCAGTTACAGTCTCTACTTATTGATCAATTTTGATGTTTGTGGATTCTAGGGTTTATGAAAGATAGGGGTTTTAACTTGATATAATACTTAATCTATTTTGTCAACTTAAACTTTTCTGGTGTAGTGGTTTTGTCCTTCTTAATTGACCATGAGGTCTCAGGTTCGAACCTATCGGTTCCCACCTTTGCCTTTTATGTTAATTACATTGCTGTTTTGTGTTAATTCTCCACGTATATTTCCAAGTGTATAAGTGTATTGAGATAATGGGTGCTTTATAATAAGTAACTAGAGATTAAATAAAATGAAAATTGGATTTTAAAAATCTCAACTTTCACCTAGGGGTGTGCATGGGTCGGTTTGGGTCGGTTTTTGACTCAATCCAAACCCAAACCCAAAAATTCGGTTTTTGGTTTTTTAAAACCCATGGGTTTTGGGTTTTTTGGTTTTGGGTTTTGGGTTGGCGGACTGGGTTTGGGTTTGGGTTCGGTTTTTTCGGTTTTTTCAACTTGGCTTTAAATTTATTGTTTTTTAGTACTAAATACAAGTTATAAACATAACTCTTAATGATTCAAGAAAACATGTTATAATACAAAAGTTTAAATTTATGTTTCCATAAGTTTAAACATTAAAAATCAACCACATTTCAAAAGAAAATTTACTCAGAAAACAATAACCATAAACAAAATTTTGAATGTCATCTTGTTTCGACAAAAAACACCAATAAATCATACATAAAATGTAATATGATCATATAATAATGTATTACAATATAGATTTTTACATAACATAGGTCATGGGTCTTACATATATGAAATTTAGCATACACATAAACATTATTGGGTCGGTTCGGTTTTTACGGATCGGTTTTTTAACAAAACCCAAACCCAACCCAAAAGTTCGGTTTTTTTATAAATTAAACCCAAAACCCACGGTTTCTATTTGGGTTCGGTTTTTTGGGTTTGGGTTTTCGGTTTTTTCGGTTTCGGATCGGTTTTTTCGGTTTCATGCTCACCCTAGTTTCACCTGTTGGCCGGAGAAAATGAGTAAACTGCAATTTTAATTTTTGTGTTTTGATATCATTAACAGTTTTAGTCATACCTTAATAGTTTTGATCAATGTGTTTTTATTTTGTAACATAAATGCCTCAAACACAAACCAAATAATTTTTTCAATTAGTTTCCGTCCGTAGAGGCAGCAGGTGTAAAGTCAAAGCCAGTTATTGTTATTGGTTACATGTTACATGTTACTCTTCTTCTTCTTCTTCTTCTTCCGTCTATTGATCGATCATCAGCCCTAACTCCGACTAACTCACTACTCTCACACCACCAATTCAATTCAATTTAATTCAATCCAATCCAATCCAATCCAATCCAATCATCAGTTAAGGTAACGAATTGTATTTGTTTTCTGCATCCTCGATTGATCTAGGGTTTTTTTTTGACTGAATAGTAGCATTTTACGATTCATTGAAGGGAGGGAGGGAGGGAATGGATGATGCCATGGAAACTGGCAATTTGCCTCCTTATCCCAGGACTTTTCCCAACATGCGCACTAAACCTACCATACCTCTGGTAAGTCATTCATTCATTCATACTCATACATACATATTGCTATTTGCTATGGCTTAATTCAACAATAACTATGTCTTTTATTTCACAGCTGTTTCGAATTCTCATGAGAATGAACGTCCGTCTTCTTTTTGTGCTTCTCTTCTTGGGCTTTGGCCTTATTTTTTACATTGGTGCTACTACCTCACCCATCATTGTCTTTGTCTTCTCAATTTGCATCATCAGTTTTGTCATATCACTATATCTCACTAATTGGGTACTTGCAAAGGATGAAGGACCTCCTGAAATGGTTCAGGTCTCTACAAATATTTATTTTCTACATACAATCCATCTGCCTATTTCACTTAATCAGCTTCACTTTTTCTTGTTAGATATCAGATGCAATACGTGATGGAGCTGAAGGTTTCTTTAAGACCCAGTATGGATCTATCTCTAAGATGGCATTATTGTTAGCATTCGTCATATTTGGCATATATATGTTCCGCACCACAACTCCTCAACAAGAATCTTCAGGCTTAGGGAGGTGAGAATAATAATAATAATAATAATTTCTCCTTTGTTATGCCCATCTTCTAGTTACTGACTAGGCATTGCTGATGCAGGTTAACTTCTGCATCCATCACTGTCTTTTCTTTTCTTCTAGGAGCCGTATGTTCGGGTATGGCTGGCTATGTTGGCATGTGGGTCTCTGTACGTGCTAATGTACGTGTTTCAAGTGCTGCAAGACGATCTGCAAGAGAGGCTCTGCAGGTTTTTTCTTGTTCCATTCATGCATAATCATTTTCATTCCGCTGACACTCATTTGGCTTATTTCATGTTCAGATAGCTGTTCGTGCTGGTGGTTTTTCTGCCTTGGTGGTTGTTGGTATGGCTGTTATCGGTGTTGCCATCCTTTATGCGACATTTTATGTTTGGTTGGGAGTGGACTCTCCAGGTTCAATGAAGGTTACTGACTGTGAGTCTCAACTTCTTCTTCCAATTAACCAGTCAAGAGTTTACTTTATTAGTTAATGCATCTGTTCATAGAATGGGATCTGAAACTCCTCTCATGTAGATGCCATGGCATCCCATTGCTATTTCGCACAAATAGGTCTATTCTTAAATAGGTACAATATAGTAATTTTTAGAAAGGAGATTTGCTTTCCTAGGGCTCTCAAATACTAAAATCTTGCTAGGCTATCATTCTTTTCTTCTGATGTGGAACTTAAATACATTAGCAATATTATCGTTGCAAAGAAAAAGAGTTAATTACATGGATGGTCCATGTGTTATGTCCATATTGCAGGTTTGGCCCCTAACTTTGAGAAATTACACGGATGACCCCTACCATTTGAGAAAATGTAACACTGGTTGTCCTCGGAGTAAACAGACATATATATATATATATATATGCATATATATAAATTTATGCATGATATACTGATATCTGACCGATACCCTCGCGATAACTGATATCTCAAATATTGGTCATTGATTGATATTTGATATTTTACGGCATTAAATGCTTAGACCACAGGGACCATAATGCACTTAAATTCAAAGAAAAAAATTTGTAATATGTGCTCTCCTGATCTTCAGTGCCTCTTCTTCTTGTGGGATACGGGTTTGGAGCTTCGTTTGTAGCCCTTTTTGCTCAGTTGGGTGGTGGAATATACACGAAAGCTGCTGATGTTGGCGCTGATCTTGTTGGGAAAGTAGAGCAGGGAATACCTGAAGATGATCCTCGGAATCCTGCTGTCATTGCTGATCTGGTCTGTATATCCCCTTCTTGGTTTTTCTTTCTTGCTCAATGATGTATAAGCAAACAAACATCTCACTCATACATTAGGGTCTTTGTTTTTTTTTGAGAGGGGGGGTTGAGAGCAAACCTTATTGCTAATAAGGGGGATAGAGAGTCTGCTTCCAAAAAGTAAGATGTTTAATTACAAAAAAAAGGGTCCACCAACACAAAAACCGCTTAACTGACTCCCACTCCCTTTATCTGCATGTTGATTTTTACACATTGACTGTAAGAGTGTAAGGTTTAGTTAATCATTTGCGACTTGTAAAGTGTCGCTTAAAATGCTCTAAATTTATCATGGACTTGATTATCTTGTTTGTATCTGACATTTTAGTCGTGTTCTATGTTGTCAAAAGCGCTCGCCTGGTGCGCCTAGGCGCATATTCTAAGCGCATCGCAGGTTTTGCGCATCATTTGGTTGAAGGCGAGGATTCAGGGAGAAATGCTAGAATTTTTTTGATTTCTGATTGAATTTCTTTGACTTCTTTTTTCTGCCGATTTTATTTGATTTATCACTAGCTGATTTTCAGGGATTTCATATAACAATTCATTATTTATCTAAACCACTACATTCTTGTAATATAATCAACTAAATCTACTATTCCTCATTATTTCAAGCTCAATGTTCTTGTACTTTAATTTTTTGTTGCTCAAGCTCTGCGGTTTTTTTGACTGAAGCGAGCGCTTATTTTACGCTTTGGCCACAGGCTAGGGTATTGCGCCTATCGCCTGTGACAACATAGGCCATGATTGTGATAATGCATATCATTTCTTTTGTCGTGATGTATATTTGGATCTAATAGATTTAATGATTTTGCTGATTTTGTCATACAAGGTTGGAGATAATGTTGGTGATTGTGCAGCTAGAGGAGCTGATTTGTTTGAGAGCATAGCTGCAGAGATAATCAGTGCTATGATACTTGGAGGAACTATGGCGCAGCGCTGCAAAATTGAAGGTACATCTCATTTGGTTCTCTGTAATTGTAGTTGCTTGCTTGCAGTACATCTCTGAGGATATTTATTCAGAATCAATTTAAGAATACCCATCGATTGATCCTTGCCCTTTTATTGGACTATTGTTCTTTCCTTTGGGAATTCATGACATCATTTAGACTTGCTTTTTTACAGCAGCATATGTCCAGTTGTTTGTTAGTTTGATACAGACAATGGAAAACATTGAGGTTGTATCTGCTCCATCAGATTTCATAGCCATGATCAATAGTTGAAGCATTTTATTTCTGTTTTTTTTTCATAGCTCATGGCAGGAAATGAAGTAGTTTTTTTAGTTGCAGTTAGATGATGAAAATCTTCAGCTAATGTTTTATCACTACTTTGGTTCTATATCTACCAACTTATGTATCTTTTTCTTGCATACATGAGAATTTTATGCTGTTTGGTTCATCAGTTATCTGTCTATAAGCTGGTGGTTTTTATTATTACATGCAGATCCATCCGGCTTCATTCTATTTCCTCTTGTCATCCATTCATTTGATCTTGTAATATCGTCAGTGGGGATATTTTCAATACGTGGCACACGTGATCCTGGAGTGATTGGTGTTATGGAGGATCCTATGATGATACTTCAGAAAGGATATTCTGTTACAATCATTTTAGCTGTTGTGACTTTTGGTTTGGTAATATTTTCAAGTGACTACTTGTAGTATATGTTTATGTAACCGCTTTTTTGGTATTTTTAATAAAATTGTTTGCTGTCTACGCAGTCTACACGGTGGATGCTGTACACAGAACAAGCTCCTTCTGCTTGGTTAAATTTTGCCCTATGTGGTTTGGTTGGAATCATGACAGCTTACATTTTTGTCTGGATTACTCAGTATTACACCGATTATAAACATGAGCCTGTGCGAAAATTAGCTCTTTCCAGCTCAACGGGCCATGGGACTAACATTATTGCAGGCATTAGCTTGGGCTTAGAGTCTACCGCTCTTCCTGTCCTTGTGATAAGTGTGTCTATTGTTTTGGCTTTCTGGTTGGGCCAAACCTCAGGGTTGGTTGATGAGGCTGGAAATCCAACAGGTGGATTGTTTGGGACTGCAGTTGCGACGATGGGTATGCTTAGTACTGCAGCCTATGTTCTCACCATGGATATGTTTGGTCCAATAGCTGATAATGCTGGTGGAATTGTTGAGATGAGTCAACAGGTAAAGCAGCTATTTAAAAATATTTCATAATTATTATTTTCATGTTTGGGTTTTCAAAATGATTATTGGCAATTGCAGCCTGAAAGCGTCAGGGAGATCACTGATGTTTTGGATGCAGCTGGGAACACCACAAAAGCAACCACCAAAGGATTTGCCATTGGATCTGCTGCACTTGCATCTTTTCTTCTATTCAGTGCGTATATGGATGAAGTAGCCTCATTTGCTCACACTCCATTTACACAGGTAGTGAAGTCATTTCTTGGTGGCTTAGATTAATGTTGAGCTGTGGAATAGTTAAGGTTTTGCGTGTACAGGTTGACATTGCAATTCCAGAAGTATTTGTTGGTGGGTTATTGGGGTCCATGCTTATTTTTCTTTTCAGTGCGTGGGCCTGTGCTGCAGTTGGCCGGACTGCCCAGGAGGTTGTTAACGAAGTAAGAAGACAGTTTATTGAGAGGCCAGGCATTATGGTAGGTGCCATCCAGGAATCTTTTTGATTATCCATAGCTGTCAAGGATGATGATTGCTATGTTTATGTTTATGTTTGCCATAGGACTTCAAAGACAAACCAGATTATGGGAGATGTGTTGCAATTGTTGCTTCTGCATCTCTGAGGGAGATGATAAAGCCTGGAGCCTTGGCCATTATATCACCTATATTCATTGGTGTGTTTTACAGTCTTTTTATAACTGTTCATATTAATAAGAAAGAGTGCATTATTTAGGTTTGATCACGTGTAGGAACATTTTGCACTGATTTGAGCTAGGTTTTGTTAATACTTGGATTTATGTTGGTGCAAAACAGGCATTGTGTTTCGGATTCTGGGTTACTATACCGGGCATTCTTTACTTGGGGCTAAAGTTGTGGCTGCCATGTTGATGTTTGCTACGGTTTCTGGTATTCTGATGGCTCTTTTCCTCAACACTGCTGGTGGTGCCTGGGATAATGCTAAGAAATATATCGAGACAGGCGTTCTTGGTGGCAAAGGAAGTGACAGTCATAAAGCAGCTATTACTGGTGATACGTAAGTTGTGCATTATTTATTGTTATTTTAACGTTTGTCCAATGTGTCTAAAATATTTAATTTATTAATATTACAGTGTAGGTGACCCATTCAAAGACACAGCTGGCCCTTCGCTGCATGTCCTTATCAAGATGCTTGCAACGATAACGCTGGTCATGGCTCCAGTCTTTCTGTGACACAACTGTTCCCTGGGAGTTCCAGGTGCTGTGTTTGGAAGCAAAAAGATTCTCATCTTTATGGCATATGATATGAATTAAAGCAGTTAATTAGTTAATTTGTTTGACCTGAGCTTCCTATTCCCAACATGTCAAAATTTTAACCTTCTTTACTTTAGACTGTACCCATTAATTAATTGCCTGCTTTTGTTCCTTTTTTCATTAAACATGGTGTGATGACTCACTCTGAACGAGCTACCTTAGACTGGTGTGTTGACTCACTATGAACCACCTACCTTATCGAGCACACATATTTAAAAACATTTTGTTTCATAAATCATTAAACAAGCTCGGATACAACTTCAAAATGTGAGTATCAAGCGTCTTATAAGAAAGTTTCTGTTTCCCTTCACAACCAATGTGAGATTACAATCCATCCTCTTATGGGGCCCGACGTCCTCGTTGGCATGCTAGTCTAGTCCCCTTGTCTCTAGCTCTGATATCATATATAATAACCCAGCGTAACTGTACAAAGTAATTGTCCGCTTTGACGGTTGGCATGCAATCAGGCGTCCGCCCTTTATAATTTTAAAATGCGTCATTTTGTGAGGGTATCATTAGGAATAATTCATTTCCGTTGCGACTAATGTTGGATTTTACAATGAGATTTATAGATCAACATAGTAACGAGATTATAATTATCATACGTATATTGAAAGCATCTTAGCGTATCACCGTAAATTACTCGAGTGCGACTCATATTCAAAATCAAGCTCGAGCGGCACTTTTGTGAGCTTTCAATCTTCGTTGCAGGAGGTGGCTGAGCATCTTTTTCAGGAACTTTTCCAGTATCATGGATCCTTCGCTTTTTTCTGCCAAATAATTCTTTGAAGTAGCCTTTGCTAAGAAGATAGCTTATCTCTATTCTTAAAGCTATACATTCATCGGTAATATGACCAAAATCTTCTTAAAGCTTATTAAAATCATGCCAGATAAGTAAGGATATTGAAGATCAAAATTAGGATAGTATAAAATCACTACCATGTAAGTTTTAAGTAAGACCTCAAGGGTAGTAACTCCAATCGACTATAGCAAGACCAAACTAGTAAAATGCACCTGCAGAGTTGGAATATTGTTACAACCTTTTAATCTTGAGTAATTTCTTGTAATAACTTATCAACCTTATGATCACACAATTCTAACAATTTCAACAAAAAAGTACAAGAAAACACAACAAATTTTTTTAATATGTAGTATATCATACATAGAAGAGTAGTAGTGTAGTATGATGTTTTGTTTTCTTTTCAAAACATAGAAGTGTAGTTCAATGTTTTATTACTACTGATGAATCATCCAATGTAAAAACATCTAATAAAGGGTCAAAATCAATCCACATCAAGTTTAGTAAAAATTAGAGAATAATCAAAACGTGCTCATTATAAATGTGTGCAAAACAATGGTGAATGATCAAAATTAAATATCTAAGAGCATTAGAATATAATCTCTCTAACATAGCAATGAATATTAGTGATGCTAGTTTTTATTTTTCAATCAATATTTCAATATTACTTTCACAGAGAACAAGATCAGTACCTTAAAAGCTTCAAGTAAGAGATTCAATATTATTTCCCATGAGGCCTCTTCGATTTCTTCATATGTTTTCCCTATTTACTTGGTTTTTTTAAATTTAACCTATTTTAGGTTATACTAATATGAAACGTGGCCTTACAAAACATATAGGTTGAAGCCCAATATAACATACATATGTCATATACTCATATGTGAAACGTTTTTGGAAATTGTGGCCTAACAAAAATAGGGGCCTAAGACAATGGCCTATTTTAGAAGCCCATTGGGCCGCCCCTAAAAGAAAAAACATTAAAATTAACTACTATTAGTTTTTATTAAACTTAGAACAAATTACATTTTTCATCCTTTACGTTTACATGTTTTTTCACAAATGGTCCTTTTTTGCTAAATTTTTCACCAAACGTCCTTTATGTTTATAAAATGTTACAATGTTAGTCCTTTACTTTAACCCTTGTTAAAAAATCTCGTTAAAGTGTGTCACGTGCAGATCATGTGAGGGCAAACATGCATTTTTTTCAACCCTTTTTGATGGGTGTCGAATCCACCAAATAATATATAAAGTGAACCTACTAGTATAGTGCAAGTAAGGTTCGTGTCCTCAGGGATACAGATTAACTATTTTATACCAAAACGTTTTAAGTGCAAGTACGATTGTTACAAATGGGGGGTTTGAATTAAACTAAATAACTAAGTAATAAAGTAAAAACTACAAACTTGATTTTAGTTATAAAAAAATTATTAATGAAAACATTAATTACTTGTAAAGTAAATTAAATATTAAAAAGCTAATTCCAACACTAAGGCAATTTCCTGACTCGATTCGGCTTATGATCATAAACAAATATGGTGCAATGATATTTTAATTCAAATGGTATGTATCAATACTAGACGTCACGCCGTTCGGACGTCCACTCTATCTAATGTCTAATCAAGCGCAGTTCGTTGACTAGAGCCAACCCGCTACTCTAAGCTCACGCCGTTCGGATCTTAGCGTGCGGATTGCGGCGATAAAAGTATCGATTATAGTTAAACACTCACGCCGTTCGGGATGTTTAACTAGATTGATTGACTCTATAATAATTTTGGGTTCATAGACAAACACAAAATATTATGTGTTCCTTGTTTCAAAGATTAAAACTTGATTAGGGTTTTAAAACTTAAAGAACTTTATTAGAGTTATTAACAAAATGGCCAGTTTTATTAACAATCTAATATATACCCGGATTAGATCCGGGTTTGAGATCAAGAATCAAACAAACAAACCATTCACATTAAAATACCTCATAATCGTATCACATAAACATCAAATCAAAAGCCAAAGAAACAAACCCTAATATTGAAACTAAAATGTTTCTAGCCGAACATGACGACTAGATCAATCAAAACAAATACAAAACATGAACTAAAACTAAAACTTACTAACCCAAACAATTGATTGTTCTTCCCCCTGCTGCGTTCACACCTCCCACTCTCATCCTCTTTTTTTTCTTTTTTTCCTTCTAACCGTCGATGTCCAACCCCCTCTTTTCTTTTTTTTTTTTTTTTGTTTTCTCGTGGGCTCAACCCAAACAATATTTTTTATTTTCTTTTAGTAATAGCCCAACTTTGTTAAATAATGAAAAGAAATTATGAAGTCTTTAAATTTTAATAATTTCTCAAACTTCAAACAGAAGCTTTGCACGGCCGTTTAAATTTTGTGGTAAATTTTGTGCGGCCGTCTGAAGTTTATGTTTCATAATTTCTCTTCAAATTCCAAACTTCTACATCCAAGATTCTTCAAATGCTTCCGCATGTCTTTTGTCATCTCCCAATACCACTCAACACCTACAAATTAACCAAAAAGAACCAAAGTAGACTCTATTCCAACCAAAAACTAATATTTACAAAATATAGTGATTAGAACGAGTCAAATGCATGAAATATGATGAAAACAAATGCTAAATGCATTACAAATAATGCATAAATATGCACCTAACAAATCTCCCCAAGCTTAAACCTTTCCTTGTCCTCAAGGAAGTCAAGAATAAGAATAAACCGGAAATTGAAAATAACAAAACAAAAGACAAACTAGCATGCTTAAGAAATAACTACACCTATTCTCGTCTCGGATAAGAATTATGAGCATGAAATCATATTATTATGCTAACTTTCAATTCACATGCTTAAAGGCTTTCAAGTTTTTTATTAACAACACATACCCAATTTGCTAGTTATGGTCCTCTAACCCTTAAATTCTGGACTTATCGTTTCATATGAGTTAGTCCATGTTAAATTGATTGATTAAATGTGCCAAACACCTTTCTTCACACGGTGGAAACCTTCCTAACCTCAAGGACTGTAGAGAGCAAGTGATCTTTGACCACACGGAATCACAAATGATTTGAATAGCGTTGTATGTGTGATAACATGCAAGTGGCTTCTTTTTTTTTTCTTTCTTTTCATGCCACATAACTTTTTCTTTTTTTTTTCTTTTCTTTTTCTTGCCCCTTTTTTTTTTGGCCTTTTTTATTTCACACGTTTCAAATGGACTCGGCTCTCAACCTATTTTTGCTAGGTCTCGGTTCCCTTTTGTGATCCGATCGGTATAAGGCACACATGGATTTAGGTGTTTTAACTTTGTAAATCCAAGAATAAAAGGGCACTAGCATAATGTGGTATATATGTCTTTTATTTACCATCAACCTTTTAGCATATAATCTATCATTAACATAACAATTTTCTATCATTTTTCATGTTGCCCCCCACTATATATTCTTTTCAAGACAATCAAGATGTATTTTAAAAAAAAAATTTCTTTTTTTTTATGCCTAAAATGATATGTAAAATGACTAATGCAAACTATATGCAAATGTAAAAAAGAGAAACTAGATGCAAGCCTAAATGCAATGCAAACATTTAAACAAGTAATGCAAGAAAAATATAAACTAAAAAAAAAATAAAAACAGAAACATACCTCTCCCCAAGCTTAGAATTAAGCTTCGTCATCAAGGCTTGCAGGAGAAGTGTGGGATGAATAAGTAAAATAAAAATAAGAAAACTAATAATATGGGTTGCCTCCCATGTAGCGCCTTTCTTTAATGTCTTTGGCTAGACATGGACCTCGTGTTGTTCAATCAGGTGCCTGCGGAATAAATGGAAGAACTTCTGGGTTAGTAATTGGTAATTCAATTTTTGGAGTATCATACCTTGCTTTCTTCTGCACATCCATCAACTCCTCCCCAAGCTTGAACATTTCCGGATCTTTGCACTTTGAAAATGGTTTCTCCACCATTGGAAATGTCTCAATGACCACTTCAGCTTCTCTTTCCCTCTTTATACTTTGAAGTCTTGAGGGGAACAGAGAAAGAGGCGGATGAGAAACTAACTTGCTTTCAACCGGTTTTGATACTTCTTTCTTTTCCTTGTCATTCTTCTCAATAAAAAATCCATCTTCTTTTAATGTACCTTGAGACTCTATCTTGCTTACCGAATTAGCAAGTTGAGCAATCTGTTTCTCCATGTTCTTGATGCTCGCTCTAGCCTCTTGTTGGAATGCTTGAGTACCGATAGTAAGGCTTTTCACAACATTGTCTAAGGACATTCCTATGGTGCTATCAGCTCGTTGTTGTGCAAGTTGCTGTTGATGAGGCTGGAAACTTTGTTGATCTGTCACTTGTACCACGTCCTTAGCCTTAGTAAGTTGCAATACCAATTTTGTTAATTCAGAAATTTGAGTTGCAAGGTGAGAGGTGCTCATTTCTTTAACTCCTGATGCGAACCGTGTGGTATATGAAAATGTGTTTTGGATCGTAACTCAGGTTTTAAATTTGTAAAAAGGAAAAACCCAACAAGTTCACACAATCGGCAAGTGTACCGGTCGTATGTAGCAAGTCAAGTAAGTCCGGGTATCGTACCCAAAGATCTGAGTTTGGCGTCCTTCAGTACTGGATCTCTATCGACTTCTAACCGTTGTAAAAGACTTGAGTTTAGATTTTAAAGACTAAATTAAACAAGCAAGAGACAATTTATCTAAAATTACTCTAAGAATAAGATTTTAACTAAGGAAAATTATCTAAAATAAACTACGGGTATAAACTTAACTAAATGGAAACTAAAGGCGAAAATAAGCTAAAAGAGAACTATGGATGGAATGATGACTACTTAGGCGGGAATCCTGATGATAATCTGACAACTCTCGGCTTTCTGGATATCTCGGCACCGGATCTGAGAATATATCTACTCAAAACAATCTAACACATCAGTACCTACTACTAAGGTCTCGTGGGTGCTAGAAAGTCCTAAAATAAATATGTGAAGCTCACGGTGTGAGGAATGTCTACAAATCACTCCCGGATGTCTAAGGGATCCTAAACCGGCTCGCCTCTCGGCTTACAAGTCCATTTATCCTAGAAACTGACTCAATCAGTAAACTAAAATAACGGGATCAATTGGTTTATGATAAATCAAGACTAGATAACACAAATTGCTAGTTTTTATTAAGCAAAACCTACTCCCGTAGTATTTTAACCCAAACCTACTAACAAAAGGATGAAATCTACAAATCCTCACCTTCCGGTAACGAATCCGGCTAGCACATTGACTCAAATCCACAAATCAATCTTAACTTATGAGTATCTATTCCTAGATCTACTCAAATGATGATTAAATCTAGTAGACTAACCACCAAAAATGTGAAATATATTATCAAGTTATCAAATCAAGATAATACTATCCACAATCAAGTCAAGATTTCAACATGAATCATAAAGTCAACACACATATTGCATACAAGATCATCATAAACCAATTTTCTCACATAGAACATCCATCCAACGTATCAAAATAAACCAAAAGTCATCATATCATCATCAATCATCCATAATGCCTAAATAGTCATACTAAATCTAGCTAATCATCATCAAAAATACCAAATCCAACCCAAATATGTCTAGATCTAGCATCATGTCAACAACAACTATGAAAATCAAATAAAAATGCACAAAGAAGAGTGGATCACACCCGAATTGGCCACCAATCTTCAAATCAAAGCTTGAATCTACTAGATCTTCCACTCCAATCTTCAAATTAGCAACTTTTGGTCTTCAATCCATCAAAAACTTCAAGATCTTCAAAGAGAATCTTCAAATCTTCAAGATCAAAGATCAAAATACCAACCAAAGCTTGAATCCACACCAATTTGCACTTATGATCACCCCCAAAGACTCTCTTAATGATTTCCAGCCGTTTTGTGTTTTTGGGTGAAGAGGTGATGCCCTAAAATCCATCAAGAGATGAATATATAGTGCAAAAGTAGGTTTTTTCACGTCAGAAGGGCCCGGAGAACCGTTGGGCTGTTTGAGAGGGTTCCAGCGAACCGTTGGGCGGAGGATATGGCATTGTTTTCAGCCCCCGCGCCCAGAGAACCGTTGGGCGTTCCTGGGGGGTTCCAGCGGTTCTCCGGGTTGGTCACGAAGCTCGTTTTCTTCTCGTTTTCGTCCCGTTTCGCTCCGAAACCGCTTCTTTCGTTATTATTACCTAAAAATAAAAGATAAAGATAATAAGTAACTAAAAATAAAATATATTTACATAAAATGAGGATAAAGACGTGAAATACGTCAATAAAAACATGTGTTTTAACAACACATCTCAGCATACCAATCTTCTTGTACAGAATGCCTTGAATCTTCTACAATAGATGTGATCAAGGCTCTTAGCTGAGCTGGTGTTTTATCAAATAAAGCTCCTCCACTAGAAGCATTTATCAAACGCCTCTCCAATGGTGCTAGCCCTTCAACAAAGTATTGGAGGAGTAGGTGCTCTGGTAGACCATGTTGTGGGCATCGAGCACACAATTTCTGAAATCTGTCCCAATAGTTATGTAGAGCCTCCCATTTTTCTTGCTTTATCCCGATAATTTCCTTGCGTAGAATTGAGGCTTTAACTTCCAGAAGTACCTTTTTAAGAACAACCTTGCAAGCTCATTCCATGTGTTTACCGACCCAGATGGCAGGTAATAAAACCAATCTTTAGCAGAGTCTTGTAAAGCAAAGGGAAATGCTCTAAGCTTGATTTGGTCTTCAGTAACATTGTGCGGTTTCATTCCAAAACACACAACATGGAACTCCTTTAAAAACATGTAAGGGTCTTCATTCTCGAGTCCTCGAAAGATGGGTAATAGACGAATAAGACCATATTTTAGCTCAAAGCTTTCCATGATAGGGTAATTGATGCAGATAGATTGTTGGGTGACATCATGAGTCGCCCACTCCTTTAGAGTTTGTTCAACTGCCATGGTGATGATAAAATAGTGTACCTGTACTAAAAAAAATCTTGGCACAAAACGGTTAGATTTGCCGTATCCCCGGCAACGGCGCCAATTTGATGAGTGTCGAATCCACCAAATAATATATAAAGTGAACCTACTAGTATAGTGCAAGTAAGGTTCGTGTCCTCAGGGATACAGATTAACTATTTTATACCAAAACGTTTTAAGTGCAAGTACGATTGTTACAAATGGGGGGTTTGAATTAAACTAAATAACTAAGTAATAAAGTAAAAACTACAAACTTGATTTTAGTTATAAAAAAATTATTAATGAAAACATTAATTACTTGTAAAGTAAATTAAATATTAAAAAGCTAATTCCAACACTAAGGCAATTTCCTGACTCGATTCGGCTTATGATCATAAACAAATATGGTGCAATGATATTTTAATTCAAATGGTATGTATCAATACTAGACGTCACGCCGTTCGGACGTCCACTCTATCTAATGTCTAATCAAGCGCAGTTCGTTGACTAGAGCCAACCCGCTACTCTAAGCTCACGCCGTTCGGATCTTAGCGTGCGGATTGCGGCGATAAAAGTATCGATTATAGTTAAACACTCACGCCGTTCGGGATGTTTAACTAGATTGATTGACTCTATAATAATTTTGGGTTCATAGACAAACACAAAATATTATGTGTTCCTTGTTTCAAAGATTAAAACTTGATTAGGGTTTTAAAACTTAAAGAACTTTATTAGAGTTATTAACAAAATGGCCAGTTTTATTAACAATCTAATATATACCCGGATTAGATCCGGGTTTGAGATCAAGAATCAAACAAACAAACCATTCACATTAAAATACCTCATAATCGTATCACATAAACATCAAATCAAAAGCCAAAGAAACAAACCCTAATATTGAAACTAAAATGTTTCTAGCCGAACATGACGACTAGATCAATCAAAACAAATACAAAACATGAACTAAAACTAAAACTTACTAACCCAAACAATTGATTGTTCTTCCCCCTGCTGCGTTCACACCTCCCACTCTCATCCTCTTTTTTTTCTTTTTTTCCTTCTAACCGTCGATGTCCAACCCCCTCTTTTCTTTTTTCTTTTTTTTTGTTTTCTCGTGGGCTCAACCCAAACAATATTTTTTATTTTCTTTTAGTAATAGCCCAACTTTGTTAAATAATGAAAAGAAATTATGAAGTCTTTAAATTTTAATAATTTCTCAAACTTCAAACAGAAGCTTTGCACGGCCGTTTAAATTTTGTGGTAAATTTTGTGCGGCCGTCTGAAGTTTATGTTTCATAATTTCTCTTCAAATTCCAAACTTCTACATCCAAGATTCTTCAAATGCTTCCGCATGTCTTTTGTCATCTCCCAATACCACTCAACACCTACAAATTAACCAAAAAGAACCAAAGTAGACTCTATTCCAACCAAAAACTAATATTTACAAAATATAGTGATTAGAACGAGTCAAATGCATGAAATATGATGAAAACAAATGCTAAATGCATTACAAATAATGCATAAATATGCACCTAACACTTTTACAACTTATATTTGATATAAGTTGGGGTTTTAATCAAAACATAAGTTGTAAATGTGTTTGAAAAAGACAAATTTGCTTTCACATGATCTGCACATGATACACTTTAACGGACATTTTTAACGGGGTTAAAGTAAAGGACTAACAATGTAATGTTTTTTAAACATAAAGGACGTTTAGTGAAAAGTTTAGTAACAAAGAACAAAAAATGAAAAATGATGTAAACTTAAAGAATGAAAAATGTAATTTGTTCTTAAACTTATAAGTAAACAACTTTATATGTTTTAGCTTACAACAATAAGTGAAACATATAACAAAAAAAGTGTTAATATGATGAGAAATGAAATAGAAAACAAGATACATGATATCATTTTCTTTATAAAAATATCAATTTAACTTAATAGCTTTTCATTTGCATATAATAAGAGAAATAAAGAAATTAAATGACCTTCTCCTATCCAACTACCCTCTTTTCTTGTAATTAAGCAAAAAAAAAAATGGGATTCAAACCCATGTTCACTTGTTTGAATAATCAGAGCCTTTACAAGCGTACCAAATAGTTATTGTGTTTCGAAGAGTTAAGTGTAGCTAATATATATGTTCACTTCAAATATAATTCATTCTAAAATGTAGCCTGTAAAAACGATGGCCTTAGGCGGTCGTCTGTTTTTTTATAGGGGCATTTACATATATCGCATTCATAAGATCATTTATTACGTATTTACCAAATCCTTAAATTCAATTACATATTTCCCCTTCCTAAACCACATATATTACATATTTCCCCTTCCTAAACCACATATATTACATATTTACCCAATTTCTTTAAAATAGCCTTTTGATTTACTATTTTACCCTTAATGATCTTCATAAATATATGTTTATATTTTCTTATGCTTTGTGTAAAAGAAGGGGTAAATGAGTAATTTATTATGTCAAAGGGGATATATGTAATTAAACTTTAGGCTTAGGTAAATATGTAATTGATGGGCTTAAGAATGTGAAATATGTAAAAAACATTTTTTTATATAGCAGGGCCGCCCCTGCATGCGAGCATTGTGATTGGCAATTCCATGATCATGGGTAAGTAAGTAATTACTGTGTCACCCTGTTGAACACCATTGTTTTGAAGAAATTTGCAAGCTGACAAACTATGTGGAGGAGTTGTTTGTAAGTTAAGGAGACATCAACATGAGAGTCACTTTCTTGGTGTTTTTTACTTTTGTTTTTTTTCTACTAATATCTTTTTATATTATTCAAGACATGTCTTCTCGTTGAACAAATATCAACGTCATATGAAGTTATTTGACATGTCTACTAATATTTTTTTTAAGTAAATTACTTTTTGAGTACCTGTGGTTTGAAACCTTTAACCATTGAGCTTAAATTTTAAACCTTTAACATATTGAACCCCGTGGTTTGTATTTTATAAATATTTGAGTCTAAATAACTAACATGACTAGATTTTTTAGTTAAGTTTATAATAAAAAGACCAAAATTACTTTATACCCAAATAGTTATTTTTTATAACCTTAGGGACCAAAGTATAAAAAATATATATGTAATACAGTTTGTTATTTAAACAATTGGTTTTCAATTTATAAAATATATCGTTAAGTTTTCTAATGTCTATATAGCAATGAATATTAGTGATGCTAGTTTTTATTTTTCAATCAATATTTCAATATTACTTTCACAGAGAACAAGATCAGTACCTTAAAAGCTTCAAGTAAGAGATTCAATATTATTTCCCATGAGGCCTCTTCGATTTATGCATATGTTTTCCCTATTTACTTGGTTTTTTAAATTTAACCTATTTTAGGTTATACTAATATAAAACGTGGCCTTACAAAACATATGGGCTGAAGCCCTCACATGATCTGCACGTGACACACTTTTATGATTGTGATCTGCACGTTCTATAGCATATGGTTCTTTTCTTTACTTTTTTTTGACTCCGTATGCTATAGACACGCTGGTGTTAGATTTGAGCTCAGATCTACAACTTCTAGTTAATGATCCTTTAGTATTTTCAATGAAATGGTTTAGGAAGATTTATGTTGCGATAACCAGAAAAATTTCTTTCTTCTATTCTATTCCGTTGTAGACAATCAATGGCACAACGTAATTTTCGAGACGAAAATTCTTTTAACAAGGGGATGATGTGACAACCTGTAATTTCAGGTTAACACCGTTAACTCATTTATATTATTTTTGTTAAAGTACCTATTATAAATCACTCTCTTGTTTTATAAATTGAACTAGATAGATGCGGGTCGCCCGCTCGTTGCGCGGGCGTTGTGTTTTACCAGTATGTTACCATTTCGAGTTTGCATAAGTCCTGCTTTATAGAACTGCACAACACGGGCAGGTCTTGGTAATCCAAAGATTTATTCACTTAGTATTTTTGACATAAATACTAAGTAAAGACAGAGTTCAATAGTTTTTGACATACAATACTACATAAACTTTTATCATGCTTATATAACCTTGCACATTTGATGTTGCACCAGACTTGATTATTTGCACTTGTAAAACCGCTTCAAAAGACGTGTTGCTTCATTCTTGTTATTCTGCAAAAGAAGTCTTACAAAAGTCATGAGTTGTTGATATCCTGCCATTCTAATATGCATTTTTTTCTCTTCATTGAGGTGTTCGTTTCACTTTGTGCATTGTGCTAGTGTTATGTTTTGATCATAAATAATAGTAATATCTAAAAATGATTTTTCAGCAATAAAGGCTAAGCTACACATCATACGAAATACATACAATACCAAAACCATAGTATTTATAAATAAGAAAGTGGAAATGATAAGACTACACTGAAAAAAAAGCAATACAAATGCAAAATAAATTACCCAAATATCATGCTTAGAAATCAATAAAGAATAGTTGTATAAAAATTGGTATGTCCACTTGCAGGCTCAAAAGCCATTTTTGCCACTTTCATAACGATGGAATCAAATGTCAACACAGCTGGCCATGTAAAAAAGGTAGCAACACTATTAGAGTATTAGACGCCTTCATATAAGAGTGTTAAAAAAACTTTTAGAACACTTGCGACGACTTATACATTATTCATTTGAGATGACTTATACATTATTCATTTATGTAATTTGCTTCATTTATCCTGTCACTTCCAGTAGTACATCATTTACATAAGGTTTTAATGTATTAAAGCTAAATGAAAATACCAAATCCTAACGAATGGGTCAAATGCATTTACATAAGGTTTAATTGTATTGAGGTTAAATGAGTATACCAATTTTTAAAAAACATGTAACATTGAATTTTCATGAGAATTCAATGTATTAAGCCTGAATGTGTACTTGTTGCTTTCACTTAAATATGTTTTAAGGCTAATGTTTTAAGTAATGCATCATCATCATCATCATCTTGTTATGCATAATTAGGCACATCTTGACACTATGTAAGTTGCCAAGTGTTATCTATAAAATATAATAAAAGAAACATATATCTTGCCATGTGTTCAACTCTCACTATGCCTACCCCTTAATTGGACACATGGCATAATATTATTTAATCAAATATGACGTGTCACATTCTCCATGATTTTCGTTTTTGTTTGGCTTTTTGTAAACCAGGTTTCACTCATTCTTCCATAGGAAACTTTCATGAACACACCGTTTATTCTCTATGATTCCTTCTTTTCAAACCATCTATGATCCATCTTCAAAATCAAACGACGGTTGTTCTTCCCTTTTTCTTATCCATCATCTTCTTCGTCTTGGATTAATTCAGGCAACAACGATTAGGGCTTGACAACGATGATGATTAACGCATGAAATAAATCCAAATTAAACGACTGGTGAAGATGGCAGCGGAGGAAAGATGAACGAAAATGAGTTTTCAGATAAAAGGTACTTATTTTCAAAGCCCTAATTTATGCTCTTTGTTGTTGATGAAGAATTGGATTGTGTTTTGGTGGTGTAGTCTTAGATTAAATTCATTTGTTAGAACCCTTAAATACTCAAAGAGGTTATAGATAAGAAAATTGAATTGTTCTTTCATTTTGTTGACTTTTTGTATTAGTAGTGTAAGTAAAGTTGGATTGAAACATCTAAGGTGAGGTTAGGCTTGTGTATTATTAGAATTGTAGCGCTTCTATTTTAAATTAATTTGTTTGCTTTGTTTGTTTGACTTCCTGTAAGTCCTTGAGTTTTGTTTATAAGTTTTAGTTATTAGTTGCTTCTTATGTTACTTTGACGGATATTGTTTTGGTTCCTTAATTGGGAGCTTTCATATTTAAACAACTTTGTCTTGGTTTTCTTTTTTATAGGCAATGACGGTTTGACAAGAACGGTTATCTGCATTTAAATGTCAACTTCAAGGCTTGAAGGTACCATGTTTTAATGTTTAATATTGCCATATTGGTGGTTACAATCTTTATAATTATAATACCGGCCAACTGCGGAGGCTTGATGTATTTTATTCGAACACTATTACTGTAAATTTGAGTGTTGAGATGGATGTATCATTGATTTTGGATTTCAAAAATATACTGCATATAACAGTTGAAGCCTAATAAAAAACAACCACTGAATCTTATAAGCTTATGTGTGTTTTTTTAGTTAAGAGACTTTAGCCACATCACATATACATAACAAGTTGGTGATGAATACATGTAAAGTTGTTAACATAAATTGTTTATCTATCTAATAAATCAAACTTTTAGGGGGCAATTTTTTGAAGGATTTTTTTTTCTATAATAGGAAGTTTGGGAGGTAAAATTTAGCTAAATTTTTCACCATGCAAGTTGATGGAGCCAACTCCTTAAATGTTATATATTTACAAATCGTTAAATATAATGGTTATAATTTCTTTATAAATATTACTATTTAACCCGTGTGTAACACACGGGTATTAAACCTAGTAACTTATAATACATAAATATATTGTTGTTAGATTTGAAAAGTAAAGTATTGTATGGCTAGGTAGCTTCTTCACACCATCGATCTCTCTCTCTCGTCTTCAACCCAAAACATCGGCAAACCCTAGTCAGCCGCCACACACACCACTATCTTCAGCATCGTCTTACTCCCTCCATCTCCGGCGAACTCGCATCCACAGCAGTCGCTCATCACAACCACTGCATAACACCGCAACCTTGGTTACTGTCGTAGTCGTTGTTTTCCAGCAACATCATCATCGTTCATCTTCCACCGGAAAACCTAATTGCTGCGATTCCGGTGAACCCCTTTTCCCTCTTCCACCGCGGATTCGGTTTCGGGATTGGTTTGGGCTTGAAAAATGAATTGGTGTATATCTATACGTGTGTTACAGTGGATGAGAAATGCTTGTATGTATCTAACAGCAGGTGGTATGCGTGTGCGTAGGCGGGTATGTCATGCTAATCGTATCTTATGATCGTTATATGGCAGCGAAGTATGTGTATACATGTTAACTGAGCATGAGTTGTACGTTCAATATATGCGTAATTATACAAGCACGCACTTGATGTAGTTGTATATATATAAGTAGGGTAGTAACAACAGTTTTATGCAGCATGTATACTTGTGTGTGAGTGGCAAAGATCATTGTATGCATATCTTGTGTATATTTTTTGTATGTATGGGAAATTATATGTCTACGTAATATGTGTAAGTACAAGCAGCATATATACATATATGTATGTATGGCCACAGTAGGTGCGGGTGTATGTGTTGTATGTATTGGTGTATATGTGGATGTAAACATAGGTTGAATGTATTCGGTTACGGTTTGTATGAATACTTGTATAATTGCAACAGTATGCATTGGTTGTATATATGTAGTAGCAGTAAGTATAGGTGAAGTATGTTATGCATATGTAACAGGATATACATGATTGTGTTTATGTAAACGTTTGTATGTATTGATGTACGGTTGGGGGCATTAACCAGAAAACAATAATAAAAATGTAACTAAGTGTAGAATGCGTATATGTGTGATGATGTGATATTGATTAGGATGATGATAAACTAAGACCAAGAGTGTGTGTGTTTGTATACTGTATATGGGCGTTATGTGGAATGGTGGTATGTGTTCGTAGGTGTACACATGAATGTAAGCAATATGTTATGATGATGAGATAGCTTGAGCATGATGTACGATTATGATGGTTAGCCTTGGATGTATGTATGAAGTACATGAAATCATTGAAGGGGTGCGTTACATGAAACTTATATGCTCTTAAACAAATTTTATAAATTGTAGTGGTAGGATTTTAGGATGCATGGTTTAATAGTACTAACTTCTTGTTGGGATTTGTGAAACCGAACCGAATCCACGAAACCCTAGCAAATACTATGCTTATATATACTATAGTTATGGAAATATATAATTGATATTTGATATTTTACCGCATTAAATACTTAGACCACAGGGACCATCATGCACTTAAAGTCAAAGAAATTTTTTTTGTAATATGTGCTCTCCTGATCTTCAGTGCCTCTTCTTCTTGTGGGATACGGGTTTGGAGCTTCGTTTGTAGCCCTTTTTGCTCAGTTGGGTGGTGGAATATACACGAAAGCTGCTGATGTTGGCGCTGATCTTGTTGGGAAAGTAGAGCAGGGAATACCTGAAGATGATCCTCGGAATCCTGCTGTCATTGCTGATCTGGTCTGTATATCCCCTTCTTGGTTTTTCTTTCTTGCTCACTGATGTATAAGCAAACAAACATCTCACTCATACATTAGGGTCTTTGTTTTTTTTTGAGAGGGGGGGTTGAGAGCAAACCTTATTGCTAATAAGGGGGATAGAGAGTCTGCTTCCAAAAAGTAAGATGTTTAATTACAAAAAAAAGAGTCCACCAACACAAAAACCGCTTAACTGACTCCCACTCCCTTTCTCTACATGTTTATTTTTACACATTGACTGTAAGAGTGTAAGGTTTAGTTAATCATTTGCGACTTGTAAAGTGTCGCTTAAAATGCTCTAAATTTATCATGGACTTGATTATCTTGTTTGTATCTGACATTTTAGTCGTGTTCTATGTTGTCAAAAGCGCTCGCCTGGTGCGCCTAGGCGCATATTCTAAGCGCAGCGCAGGTTTTGCGCTTCATTTGGTTGAAGGCGAGGATTCAGGGAGAAATGTTAGAATTTTTTTGATTTCTGATTGAATTTCTTTGACTTTTTTTTTCCTCCGATTTTATTTGATTTATCACTAGCTGATTTTCAGGGATTTCATATAGCAATTCAATATTTATCTAAACCACTACATTCTTGCTATATAATCAACTAAATCTACTATTCCTCATTATTTCAAGCTCAATGTTCTTGTACTTAAATCCTTTGTTGCTGATTGGATTCTGTTTTTCTTCAATTTCTATATTAGTTAAGTTCTGCGGTTTTTTTGACTGACGCGAGCGCTTATTTTACGCTTTGGACAAAGGCTAGGGTATTGCGCCTATCGCCTGTGACAACATAGGCCATGATTGTGAGAATGCATATCATTTCTTTTGTCGTGATGTATATTTGGATATAATAGATTTAATGATTTTGCTGATTTTGTCATACAAGGTTGGAGATAATGTTGGTGATTTTGCAGCTAGAGGAGCTGATTTGTTTGAGAGCATAGCTGCAGAGATAACCAGTGCTATGATACTTGGAGGAACTATGGCGCAGCGCTGCAAAATTGAAGGTACTTCTCATTTGGTTCTCTGTAATTGTAGTTGCTTGCTTGCAGTACATCTCTGAGGGTATTTATTCAGAATCAGTTTAAGAATACCCATCGATTGATCCATGCCCTTTTATTGGACTATTGTTCTTTCCTTTGGGAATTCATGACATTATTTAGACTTGCCTTTTTTCAGCAGCATATGTCCAGTTGTTTGTTAGTTTGATACAGACAATGGAAAACATTGAGGTTGTATCTACTCCATCAGATTTCATAGCCATGATCAAATGTTGAAGCATTTTATTTCTGTTTTTTTTTCATAGCTCATGGCAGGAAATGAAGTATTTTTTTTAGTTGCAGTTAGATGATGAAAATCTTCAGCTAATGTTTTATCACTACTTTGGTTTTATTTATACCAACTTATGTATTATTTTCTTGCATACATGAGAATTTTATGCTGTTTGGTTCATCAGTTATCTGTCTATAATCTGGTGGTTTTTATTATTACATGCAGATCCATCCGGCTTCATTCTATTTCCTCTTGTCATCCATTCATTTGATCTTGTAATATCGTCAGTGGGGATATTTTCAATACGTGTCACACGTGATCCTGGAGTGATTGGTGTTATGGAGGAGGATCCTATGATGATACTTCAGAAAGGATATTCTGTTACAATCATTTTAGCTGTTGTGACTTTTGGTTTGGTAATATTTTCAAGTGACTACTTGTAGTATATGTTTATGTAACCGCTTTTTTGGTATTTTTAATAAAATTGTTTGCTGTCTACGCAGTCTACACGGTGGATGCTGTACACAGAACAAGCTCCTTCTGCTTGGTTAAATTTTGCCGTATGTGGTTTGGTTGGAATCATGACTGCTTATATTTTTGTCTGGATTACTCAGTATTACACCGATTATAAACATAAGCCTGTGCGCAAATTAGCTCTTTCCAGCTCAACGGGCCAAGGGACTAACTTTATTGCAGGCATTAGCTTGGGCTTAGAGTCTACCGCTCTTCCCGTCCTTGTGATAAGTGTGTCTATTGTTTTGGCTTTCTGGTTGGGCCAAACCTCAGGGTTGGTTGATGAGGCTGGAAATCCAACAGGTGGGTTGTTTGGGACTGCAGCTGCGACGATGGGTATGCTTAGTACTGCAGCCTATGTTCTCACCATGGATATGTTTGGTCCGATAGCTGATAATGCTGGTGGAATTGTTGAGATGAGTCAACAGGTAAAGCAGTTATTTAAAAATATTTTATAATTATTATTTTCATGTTTGGGTTTTCAAAATGATTATTGGCAATTGCAGCCTGAAAGCGTCAGGGAGATCACTGAAGTTTTGGATGCAGCTGGGAACACCTCAAAAGCAACCACCAAAGGATTTGCCATTGGATCTGCTGCACTTGCATCTTTTCTTCTATTCAGTGCGTATATTCAGTGCGTATTCGGTATGCAAAAGAAGGTAATGTGACAGATAGATGTTTGTATATGCTACTGTTTTTGTTTGTCTGTTGGACCTGTTTGTTGTAACTTGTAAGTTCATTCACTGCGTGCTCGACATGTTTCAGTTGCAACCACCCAAAGTTATATTCAAAATTGAACATTGTTGGGTTTTTCAGCCATGGTTCACCTACATTACAATTATAGGATCCAATGTTTTACTTTCAAGTTCCATATTGTTCCTTCATTTACAAAATTATAATGCAATAAAGAGGTTGTATTTTGCAATTTCATAACATAGCTGAGGATCTCGGATTAGGATTTATGTATATCATAAATTGATAGGATTTGCATTTATCTTGACTTCTCTTATAAAGCTATTGGCTTATTCAATATTTAAGAGTTTTCATCACGATTAATTTCGTAACACACTAACGTATGGCTGTGAATTCCTATTGGTCTCTACAGGTTTGTTTTTTTCTGAATCCACCAATTTTGCCATGCTTTTGTATGGAAGGTATGTTGATCTTCGTGTCTTTTGCTACCTTCTTTTAGTATATGGTTTTGCATAATCACTAATTCTTTGTTTTAGATGTGTTGACTTAATTTTTTTCTTATGCTATATGAATTTTATTATTCATGTCTAGATAGTGTAGTTCCTGTTAATTTTCTTAATATTTGGATTATTCATTTCAAACTTATATGTTTGGTTTTTTATGACCGGAACTTTAGGTTTATTTATGGTCCCAAACTTTAAGTTGTGTATGTCTTTATTTATCAACAGGGATACAAAATAGAACAACGGTGGTGCAATGATGTCAAATACCTTACATAGCTTTCTTTAATGTCAAGAAGGATGACAACCTTCAATTGTTGCTGAAAATAAGACAGGCAAGTTAGGCTTTCATTTATTTTTTAACTAGCCTATATGCCTGTGTTAACACACGGGCCCGAATAAAAATTATAATGTAACATGTTAATAAAAGTATTATTACTATTATTCTATAAAATTAATTAAAATACATGATACGAAAAGACTAAAATGAAATCAAAATTTATTACAAATATCTAAACAGTTGTTTGCAACAAACACTAATGAATAAGTACTTGGTAAAATAAGTTACAGTGCAATTGTGAAGATCAATTTAAACCTTGATTTGTGCTTTGGTTTTTTCCTTAAAATCAGCAACTTCACCTTGGTACCTATTAACTTAGAAGTTAATTTTATGATTGATAATTTCAAACAAACAACTTTCTTGATCATTAGTATAAGCCTCTATAAGGCAAATCGGATCGTAAACCAGTTCAAGTCGCATTATAATAGTTCAACCTAGCACAAAAACAACAACCAAGCTCAAAGATTTTCTTCTCTGTTGTAATCTGCACAAATTGCAGATGAAAATTGTTCATTATTGCTTTTCAACTTTCAGTTATTGTTAATAACCATTACATTTTACTTCTCTTCATTATCCAAATCGACCAAATGTTTGATTAATTTCTTCTTAGGGTTTTCATTACTATTAAATGTTATTGAATTGAGTTGCAATTTCAAAATCAGTTATGTTTTATCACATGCACTTGATGGCCGCAATTCGAACCACTGGTATGGTTCTCATCAGGGATATATTCCGGCCATGGGCATCACCGGCTTCTATTCGCCCATGTCGTGCGCTCATTTGGACCGTCCCTACTCTGTTCCGCTTTGTTTCCCGTCCAATCAGCTACACTTTGATCCGCTATGCTGCAACTTCGGATTCTGGTGGCAATAAGAAGACGTCTGCACGCAGTTGCGAGAAGCAAAGGAGAGGGCTGTCGGATGTGACGAACCTATTCCGAAGATTAGTCTGGGTAAACGTTATAATTTAAAACATTTGAGTTTAGTTTGTAGTTCGATAAATCGTCTGTTCTGTGTTCTTTACGTTTACGGCTTAATGTTTTTCAATAAGTTTCTGTTTTTGTGATTTAGATCATGTTATTGTGAGCTTTGCTAGAAGCGGTGGATCCGGAGGTCAAAATGTCAACAAAGGTTCGATATTTTTTTGATTATTTGACACTTGAGAAACTTTTACTTGCTCCCGTACCAAGATTGATATGAGGTTCAATGTTATGGCAGCATCTTGGTTAAGCGACAGGGTCAAAGAGAAAATTATACAGACGGTTAGTTTAGCTAACTACTACTATAATCATACCATGCTTGAAGTATTGTTAACATCATAAGATGTAAACATATGTAATTATTTTGAATTTGAAATCTGTATGTTTATATGAACATTGTTCTTTAATCAGGAAAAGAATAGAATCAACAAAGACGGAGAGCTTGTGATTTCCTCCACAAAGACGAGAACACAAAAGTTAGATTTTATCTGCTGTTCATTCATTTTGTGTTTACAAATCCATATCTTACATTTTTAAAGAACTTCATTTTCAGGGGTAATATTTCTTCGTTTTTTTTTAATTTGTTCATAAAAGATGCCTTGGAGAAACTACAGGTACCAAATAAATAAGTTCATGACCCGTGTTCATAAAACGATACCATTTCATCGTTTTATTTTAATTTGATATACATTTAGGCAATCATTGATGCTGCTTCATACGTCCCGCCTCCTCCATCAGAAGAACAAGTAAAGAAAATTACCAAATTGTAAGTCTTTCTTACTTTATCAGCCCATTTATGACAAACACCTTCAAAATCGGTATAATTTTTTCATTTTGTGATTTGTTATACAGAGCTGCTGTAGCGGAGCAGAAGAGACTGCAGAACAAGAAGGTCCTCTCGCAGAAGAAAGCACTTAGAAGAAGCAGAGACAGCTATGACTAAGTACCCAACAACAAGTAGGCGCCAAAAGCTAATCCAATCATAGATCATGTAAGATCACATTAAAGTTAAATAAATTCGTTGTTTTTACTTTGTTTCCTTTAGTGATTAGGTATGCCTCTAGTTTCCCAACAAGTCTTATGTCAATTTGTTTGCCTTGAGCTCCCAATTGAAACGATGCTAGTGGCTCTAGTTCCATTTAAATGCACTTACATTTCAATGCCATATAAGTCAGTACACATGGTTAGTAAACTTATGATAATGTGAAACTAAACTCCATACCCTAAACCCTAAACTAAACTAATAAACTAAACCCTAAACCCATAACCCTAACCCCTAAACTCTAAACACTAAACCCCAAACCTGAAACGCCTAACCCCTAACCCCTAACCCGAAACCCTAAACCCTAACCCCCTGACCTTGAAACCCTAAACTCTAAACCCCTAAACCCAAAACTAAACCCTAAACCTTCAACCGTAAACTAAACAAAAACCCTCACTAAAACAAAACAAAACCGTAAACCCCAACCCCAAACCCTAAACCCGTAATCCGTAACCCCTTAACCCGAAACCCAATACCCATATATCGTAAACCCTAAACCCAAAACCCCAAAATAACCCGTAACCCTAACCCCCAAACCCTAAACCCCAAACCCCAAACTAAACCCTAAACTAAACAAAACCCTAAACTAAACAAATAAACTAAACCCTAAACTCTAAACAAAACCCTAAACCCTAAACTAAACAAAACCCGAAACCCTAAAACCAAACCCTAAAACCTAAACTAAACTAAACGCTAAACCATCAACCCTAAACCCTAAACAAAAACTAAACTAAACCCTAAACTAAACTAAACAAAACAAAACTAAACAAAACCTAAATCTTAAACAAAACTAAAGAAAACTAAACTAAATT
This sequence comes from Tagetes erecta, assembly GCA_030867185.1. Taxonomy (NCBI): domain Eukaryota; kingdom Viridiplantae; phylum Streptophyta; class Magnoliopsida; order Asterales; family Asteraceae; genus Tagetes; species Tagetes erecta. The sequence continues at coordinate 15,691 of CM061491.1, read as the reverse complement.
ATTTTAGGGGTTTCGGTTTTCGTTTTGTGTTGTTTTAGTTTAGGTTTTAAGGTTCAGGGTTTAGGGTTTAGGGGTTCAGGGTTGGGGGTTCAGGGTTCGGGGTTGGAGGTTCGGGGTTCGGTTTAGGGGTTTAGGGGTTAGGGTTTAGGTTTAGGGTTTAGGGGTTTAGGTTTAGGGGTTTAGGGGTTTAGGGGTTTAGGGGTTTTGGGTTTCGGGGTTAGGGTTTCGGGGTTAGGGTTTCGGGGTTAGGGGTTTAGGGTTCGGGGTTCGGGGTTCAGGGTTTTGGGTTAGGGTTAGGGTTCCGGGGTTAGGGTTTAGGGTTAGGGGGTTTAGGGTTTAGGGTTTAGGGGGGGGTTCAGGGTTCAGGGTTCAGGGTTCAGGGGTTCAGGGTTCCGGGTTCCGGGTTCCGAGGTGAGGGTTTAGGGTTTAGGGTTTAGGGTTCGGGGTTTAGGGTTTAGGGTTTAGGGTTCGGGGTTCAGGGTTCTGGGGTTCGGGGTTCAGGGTTCGGGGTTCGGGGTTCGGGGTTCGGGGTCGGGGGTTCGGGGGTTCTGGGGTTCGGGGTTCGGGGTTCGGGGTTCGGGGTTCGGGGTTCGGGGTTTAGGGTTTAGGGTTTAGGGTTTAGGGTTTAGGGTTTAGGGTTTAGGGTTCAGGGTTCAGGGTTTAGGGTTTAGGGTTTAGGGTTCTGGTTCTG
>CM061491.1:10000-12500 GCA_030867185.1 Tagetes erecta | reverse complement strand
GTTTAGGGTTTAGGGTTTAGGGTTTAGGGTTTAGGGTTTAGGGTTTAGGGTTTAGGGTTTAGGGTTTAGGGTTTAGGGTTTAGGGTTTAGGGTTTAGGGTTTAGGGTTTAGGGTTTAGGGTTTAGGGTTTAGGGTTTAGGGTTTAGGGTTTAGGGTTTAGGGTTTAGGGTTCTGTTCTGTTCTGTTCTGTTCTGTTTAGGGTTTAGGGTTCAGGGTTTAGGGTTTAGGGTTTAGGGTTTAGGGTTTAGGGTTTAGGGTTTAGGGTTTAGGGTTTAGGGTTTAGGGTTTAGGGTTTAGGGTTTAGGGTTTAGGGTTTAGGGTTTAGGGTTTAGGGTTTAGGGTTTAGGGTTTAGGGTTTAGGGTTTAGGGTTTAGGGTTTAGGGTTTAGGGTTTAGGGTTTAGGGTTTAGGGTTTAGGGTTTAGGGTTTAGGGTTTAGGGTTTAGGGTTTAGGGTTTAGGGTTTAGGGTTTAGGGTTTAGGGTTTAGGGTTTAGGGTTTAGGGTTTAGGGTTTAGGGTTTAGGGTTTAGGGTTTAGGGTTTAGGGTTTAGGGTTTAGGGTTTAGGGTTTAGGGTTTAGGGTTTAGGGTTTAGGGTTTAGGGTTCTGTTTAGGGTTTAGGGTTTAGGGTTTAGGGTTTAGGGTTTAGGGTTTAGGGTTTAGGGTTTAGGGTTTAGGGTTTAGGGTTTAGGGTTTAGGGTTTAGGGTTTAGGGTTTAGGGTTTAGGGTTTAGGGTTCTGTTCTGTGGGTTTAGGGTTTAGGGTTTAGGGTTTAGGGTTTAGGGTTTAGGGTTTAGGGTTTAGGGTTCTGTTCAGGGTTTAGGGTTTAGGGTTTAGGGTTTAGGGTTTAGGGTTTAGGGTTTAGGGTTTAGGGTTTAGGGTTCTGTTCTGTTCTGTTTAGGGTTTAGGGTTTAGGGTTTAGGGTTTAGGGTTTAGGGTTTAGGGTTTAGGGTTTAGGGTTTAGGGTTTAGGGTTTAGGGTTTAGGGTTTAGGGTTTAGGGTTTAGGGTTTAGGGTTTAGGGTTTAGGGTTTAGGGTTTAGGGTTTAGGGTTTAGGGTTTAGGGTTTAGGGTTTAGGGTTTAGGGTTTAGGGTTTAGGGTTTAGGGTTTAGGGTTTAGGGTTTAGGGGTTTAGGGTTTAGGGTTTAGGGTTTAGGGTTTAGGGTTTAGGGTTTAGGGTTTAGGGTTTAGGGTTTAGGGTTTAGGGTTTAGGGTTTAGGGTTTAGGGTTTAGGGTTTAGGGTTTAGGGTTTAGGGTTTAGGGGTTTAGGGTTTAGGGTTTAGGGTTTAGGGTTTAGGGTTTAGGGTTTAGGGTTTAGGGTTTAGGGTTTAGGGTTTAGGGTTTAGGGTTTAGGGTTTAGGGTTTAGGGTTTAGGGTTTAGGGGGTTTAGGGTTTAGGGTTTAGGGTTTAGGGTTTAGGGTTTAGGGTTTAGGGTTTAGGGTTTAGGGTTTAGGGTTTAGGGTTTAGGGTTTAGGGTTTAGGGTTTAGGGTTTAGGGTTTAGGGTTTAGGGTTTAGGGTTTAGGGTTTAGGGTTTAGGGTTTAGGGTTTAGGGTTTAGGGTTTAGGGTTCTGTTTAGGGTTTAGGGTTTAGGGTTTAGGGTTTAGGGTTTAGGGTTTAGGGTTTAGGGTTTAGGGTTTAGGGTTTAGGGTTCAGGGTTTAGGGTTTAGGGTTTAGGGTTTAGGGTTTAGGGTTTAGGGTTTAGGGTTTAGGGTTTAGGGTTTAGGGTTTAGGGTTCAGGGTTTAGGGTTTAGGGTTTAGGGTTTAGGGGTTTAGGGTTTAGGGTTTAGGGTTTAGGGTTTAGGGTTTAGGGTTTAGGGTTTAGGGTTTAGGGTTTAGGGTTTAGGGTTTAGGGTTTAGGGTTTAGGGTTTAGGGTTTAGGGTTTAGGGTTTAGGGTTTAGGGTTTAGGGTTTAGGGTTTAGGGTTCAGGGTTTAGGGTTTAGGGTTTAGGGTTTAGGGTTTAGGGGTTTAGGGTTTAGGGTTTAGGGTTTAGGGTTTAGGGTTTAGGGTTTAGGGTTTAGGGTTTAGGGTTTAGGGTTTAGGGTTTAGGGTTTAGGGTTTAGGGTTTAGGGTTTAGGGTTTAGGGTTTAGGGTTTAGGGTTTAGGGTTTAGGGTTTAGGGTTTAGGGTTTAGGGTTTAGGGTTTAGGGTTTAGGGTTTAGGGTTTAGGGTTCTGTTTTGTAGGGTTTAGGGTTTAGGGTTTAGGGTTTAGGGTTTAGGGTTTAGGGTTTAGGGTTTAGGGTTTAGGGTTTAGGGTTTAGGGTTTAGGGTTTAGGGTTTAGGGTTTAGGGTTTAGGGTTTAGGGTTTAGGGTTTAGGGTTTAGGGTTTAGGGTTTAGGGTTTAGGGTTTAGGGTTTAGGGTTTAGGGTTTAGGGTTTAGGGTTTAGGGTTTAGGGTTTAGGGTTTAGGGTTTAGGGTTTAGGGTTTAGGGTTTAGGGTTTAGGGTTTAGGGTTTAGGGTTTAGGGTTTAGGGTTTAGGGTTTAGGGTTTAGGGTTTAGGGTTTAGGGT